>JAMQGT020013754.1:0-12998 GCA_024447675.2 Pterophyllum scalare | reverse complement strand
TAATGAATATATCAAAAGAATAGTGAGGTCAGGTGACAGATAACCTGTAGGCAATTGTACATTTGGTATTTCAGCTTCCTACCTGCTCTACAGGATCAAGGCACCTGTCGATATTTTTTGAGGCCCTTAAAAAAAAAACACTTTGTACAGTGGTCTCAGTTGTTGTAATATAAAAAAAATAACTTATCAGAATTGTAGGGTTCTGTTGAAGCAAAGTGCTGTTGCCTGATGTGCTGAAGCACTTTGATGTCTACTGCTTACCAAGATGCACTTATTTATTCTGTAAAATAAGCTGCCAAAGGAGGAGCCTAGAGGTATAAGCATGAGTCGACAGATGTGTAAAATGAGATTCAGTTTTGTTCCAGCTCCCTAGAATGTTGTTAATCAATTTGGAAACTTGGACAGGCCAACAGCTTTCAGAAATAGGCATAATTAAGCCTATATCTCTTTCACCTGGAAAACAGAGTTGTTGCTATGCTGCCATCCATTGCCCAGGGTATAATCCTCTGGACTCAGATAATATGCACTTTGCCCACTTCATCTGGACTCTGTTAGAAGGAAATCTGAAGTTAGATCATTGTTATTGTTCTTTGTGTCTAGCCTATTTTTTTTTAAAGCATCACTTCACCGGCAGAATTAATTAGAGCCCACGTAGCACCTGTTATCATTAAACTAAATTGACATCAAATTGTTTACCACAAGATTTTAAACTTTTCACATAAGTATGCTCTTTTAGTTTAAAGTTTTCTTTGCAAAACTGTTCTTGCAAAAAAAAAAAGCTAAATATACATGTTGACATGTTGGGCATTATTTATATTCCATGCTTAATAGCAGGACTTATAGTAATTATAATTAACATCATTTATTTTAAACCTAAATCATTTAGGCATATACTATGCTGTCAATCTATCATATTTTCAATGAAATGTACCATATTTGCCCTGTTTACTTTAAATTATACCAATATACTTGACTGTCCCTGCTCAGACACATGCTAAATGCAAAAATAAAGGTGTGCATATGCACACCCACACACATGCTGCACACAAACAGGCTTCACATGTCACCAACTCTCTAATGTGTCAGATCAACCCCCGGTTTACTGAGCTAATGAAGAGCGTTCCATTGTCTCCTGTTGTGTGCTCTGTTATCACCCAGTCTTGTTCATTGAGTGTCAGCTTCTTGGCTCAGGTCTTGCTTTTGGTGGAACCACAGAGAAAATCAGATTTACCTAAGCCTTTTAACTGCGGTTGGGTTTGATCCTATTTAAGAGTTGGCAATACAACCTATTTTTGTGTGTGTCTGTGTGTTTGGCAGGAAAATACGTGCGTGTGTGTGCATGTCATGTGTGTGTGTGTGTGTGAGTGCGCATGTATGTGTCTGTGTGGTTGTGGTGGCAGTGGGTGATAGTGGGAGGGTGGGTTGCTGAGAAGGGAATAAAAAATGGGTTAAAGTGGCAAAGCAGCTTTTGGCTTGGAGACAGTTCACACCACGGCCGTGACACAAAACTTGTTAAATAGCTTCTCACCTTTCATTTACAGGGCCTTCTTTTGCATCTTATGCAGGTCGATGTTCAGAGATTAGGAAGAGAAAAAAAAAGTTACCATAAACCAGAATAAAGGAGAGAGAAACACAGGGGAAACAAACATGGTAAATACAGGTTTGAATTACACTTCTATCATGTAGAACACATGTGCACAACCTTGCCAAAAAGAAATGCATCCTTAATCCATTTCTAGAGGATATGTTCCAGGTACATCTCCACAGTAAATATAGTTGTGCATCGTCTTTTTTGGAGTATAAAATTTTAAAAAAAAGAAGACCTGGATTGAAAATGGAACAACAAAGGAAAAATGTTGCTGCGTGCCTGATGAGGAAAGGTTTGCACACTTATTATCGGTAATGTACAAATAAGATGTAAGAAAGAAACAAACAAGCAACAGTGCTTCAGAATGCATTTTTACTTACTTTGATATAAACGCAATGCTGCCATTAAGCTGCCCTTCATTGTCTTATTATGTATTCAAATAGGAACACACCTAAAAATGCAAATAAAGAATTGTAGTCCACAATCACAATGAGTGTAGACAGAGGAGAAACATATTACAATAGTCTCAAAATGCTAAAACATTTAAGGGATGTATTGCATTGTCTATGTAAATTTCTGGCTTGACAAGAAGCTAGTTTGACATTTATGAACCCTCAGTGTGTATTTCTTAAATATGGCTACATTTAATGAGTCTTCTGTAGAAAATAATTCTCATGCCAGTCAGAGGTTCAAAAACAGACTTTTTCTTTAATTTAATGTTTAGATTAACAGCACTCTGACAATTTTCTGATTTCTTTAAAATCTTCGAAATCTACTTAGGATTCAACTGGAAGTGAGTTCTTGTCTGAATAACTGTTTAGAGAAACATAAAGAAGGAAGCACTACTAGCTTTTGCCTAAGGCCTCAAATACTCAGACTGACACTCTTCACCAGAGACACATATACTATATGTACACTCAGAAATTTTCATATTTATGTATTTGAGGACTGTTGGTGATGTAATATATTCCCTAATCTTATGAAAAAAGAATTTAAAAAGATTGTTCACAGCAAGCAAGTTTTTTTTAAAAAAAAGAGGACAGGTTGCCCTCTAAAATATGTGACAGAAAATTGTCTTTACATGTTCACAGCAAGATGTCTATAGAAATCAAATGAAAACATCCACATTTAAAAAAAAAAAAAAAAAAACTATTTTTAACTGTCATAGGCTTTCACAGTTTGAATTAAGCACAGAAAAATACCATTGTACCCTGTTATTTCATTTCAATTTTCTCTGCATAACAGTACTATGCAAATGCATAAAGGTAAATTTACATGAACAAAGCCAGTTTAGTACCATACAGATCACTACTCAACCTCCAATTTATAAATGAGCCTTGAGGTCTTGTGATGTGATTCGTTTTAACTAACTCAGCACAAAGTAAATAAATTTGTGTTTGGGCAATTATTTTGTTTTTGCAAAAATGCATCTTGGCAATACATTTTATACTGTTGGAATACCTGTATATTTCCTTTTAAATGGTGCCATATTTGTAAGGACAATGCATTTGTGGGTTGAACAGCAGGGTTCAGTATGTGGTTTGCACTCATCAAAAACTTGCCAAATCGTCTCTGCCAATGCAAAACCAGCTTATTCTGCTGTTGACTCTTGTTTTGAGCTTCTGGTAACCCAGGTGCTGACAATCAGGCTTGTCGTCATTGAAAGCAATCTTAATGCAGAGAAATATCGAGGTGAAATTCTGCAATCAGTGGCAATTCCATATCTCCACAGTCTGGGACTGAACTCTATACTCCAACAATGGGGTTTTATCAGAGACTACTTCCAGAATTTAGGAGCAGAGAGGACGGAATGGCCTACTTGCAGTCCTCTACTCAAATGGCCTTGCGGGATCAGCTTGGGCATGCTGCTTGTGCCAGAGTGATGAACACCACCACACTTGCAACAAATGCCGGTTGAAGAATGGGATGCCATTCCACAGTAGTGTGTGACCAAGATGGTTAACAGCACGAGGAGGTGTCAGTTGCGTTGTGGCTGTGTATGGTTCATCCAGATGCCACTGAGGCCCCTGTTTATTAAATTAATAAATTGTTAAATTGCCAGTGTCATCTTTCTTCAGATTTCAATCATCCAATCTAATACATGACACCAAGTAAGAGTCAATAGCAGAATAAGCTGTTTGGCATTGGCAGAGAAAATTTGGCAAGTTTCTTATGGGTGCAGCCCACATACTCAACTCTGCAGCTCAACCCACAATTTTCCTTACAAATGTGGCATCATTTAAGGGGAAATAAACAGGCTTTCCAATGGTATAAGATTTACTGCCAAGAAACATTGTTACAACAAAGAAATAACTGACCAAACACAAATTTTCTCACTTTTGTGCCAACTTTATGTTAGCTTAGTGATGCTAATGTTATTAAAATTTTAGATGATTTAAATTGAATTTAATATTTGCCATTCTGGATCCATGTCCTGATTTGGCTAGTTTCCCAGCCTTCTGCATCTTGCTAAATGGCACATGAATGCAGTCTATGCCTCTCAAGCCATCCCTCACCCACCTCGTGGTATTTATCTGATTAAATGCAAAGAGACAGCTATCATATAGTGCAATGTGTGCAGAAAAAAGGCTGGTTGGAAAACCAAATACTAAGTGTGGCCTGGGGTAACAGAGGCCTGTCAGCTCTGCCATGCTGTCTTACAGCTGGCTGACTAGGTCAATGCGACAGATCACCTCAGTTTGGCCAAAACATTGCCAACCTCTAACCCTTGAGGACTCAGTTTGAAATAGCTAAATATTCAGCCTCAACACACGTGAGCGCATTGCTTACTCACCTTGTGCACATACAGAAAGGACTAAAACAAAAACACACACGCACACATCAGACATAAAGGAGAAATGAGTAAAACAAGACGTAAACCAGCACAGACGAGGGAAAAAAACACAGACAGACTCATAGTTTTGCCAGACAGTGCTTCATGAGTAGGAGACTGAGTGAGTCATCTGTTCTACTCACCAAATGCCTCTTCCTTTTGTCTCTCAAATGTTAATGTTGAATCAGATGAACGAGCAGACTTGACAGACTGAATATTCAGTTTGCAGCTATTTTCTTTCTTCTTTCTTTTTTTTCCACGTAATCCTTGTTAATGTCAGTGTTTGCAGCATCAAGGTCTTGGGGCATTCCATAGAACTTTTTTCTGGATGTCAAATGATATTGTCATAGAGATGTCACTCCATCTGAATGTTAAATTTGTTTTTAACTAAATGAATGAAATGAACATACATAAGTTCTGTAATTTCTCTGGAGAGCTTAGCTTTTATTTGCATAATTATTTTGTTGGGAAAATGTCATAATAAGTAAATTAAAGCATTTAGAGCAGACACTCCAAAAAGGCAGACACTCAGTATTGTAGTTTTCTGAGATTTTCACCTTGAATTCTGGTAAATGAATATATTGTAAAATACACTTAACAGAGAATTTGTTAAGTATGTCTTGCCAGTAGTGGATTGGGCTCACTTTTGCCTTCAGAAATGCCTTAATTCTTTGTGGCATACATTCAACAAGGTGCTGGAAACATTCCTCAGATTTTGACATGATAGCTCATACAGTTGCTGCAGATTTGCCAGCATCCACATCCACGATGCAAATTTTCTGTTCCATAACATCCCGAATGTATTGAGATCTGGTGATTATGGAGGCCATTTGAGTAGAGTGAACTCACTGTCATGTGGAAGAAACCAGTTGAACATTATTTGAGCTTTGTGACATATAGGGATCGATACGGTCAGCACCAATACTCAGGTAGGCTGTGGTGTTTAACCAATGCTGAGTTGGTACTAAGATGCCAAAAATGTACTAAGGAAGTCCCTCACACCTTTACCATCAGTGATCTCGGATGTTGTTCCTGGAGTCTGGAGCCACTCTCCCAGTTTGTAGGGTTACTGCCCCGAGTGTTCCGATTAGCATGGGGACCACTGTTACCGTCACCTTCCACATCCACTCTAGCTCTTCTCTCAGCCCTTGGTATTTATCAAGCTTCTCATGTTCCTTCTTCTATGACTACAGCCTTCCTCCTCTGCTTGTCCACTACTATGTCTGGTTGGTTTGCCATCACCAGTTTGTCCGTCTGTATCTGGAAGTCTCACAGGATCTTAGCTTGGTCATTATCAACCACCTTTGGGGTCATATCCCTTTTTGACTTTGGGACTTCCAGACCATACTTGGCACAGCTGGATTGTCTCAGAGGCATCTCTGCACAAGGGTCTTGCCTGGTGTGGGAAACCCCAGTCTCTATCAATTTTGTACTTAGAGCTTGTTCCTGTGCTTCCATGATTAGTGCCTTTGTGCTGTCTTTCAGCCCAGCTTTGTCCAGCCATTTTTTTCCCTTTTTCAGCCACATACCCCAAATTTTCACCAACAATGAAGGCAGACTTCCTCTTTCTAATGGCCGCATAGTGAGTAGAGAAGTATTGCCATTTTTGAGTAATTGTCACAGACAGCAAAATCAGACTTTTTTTTTAAATTTATGACTGTTACTATTGAAAACATCATTTTTGCAGCTGAATAATGTTTTTGTTTTTAGTAATATAGGTTATATTTTAATTCATGAACAGCTTTTTAAATCTATGATTGCTAGTCATTTTTATCCTAGTGTTGCTAAGTTATGTTAAGAATTTGTTATAATTGTCACTATCAAAACAGTCACTACCAATATTATATAGCAAAGTTATGGCTGTGACCTGGCTGTTCTGGTAGTCAAATATTTTTATACTAGAATATATTTCATTTTTTAAAACATACAAATAATTCTATTTTATTGTGTATTTTCCTGGGGAAAAATAAAACATAAAAATACCTCCAAAGAATGAAGGAAAAGTGGACTAGAGTGCTCGAGGGAGTACAGGGAAGTGACTACAAAATGACCCAGTAAAATAGAGGTCTACAGAGTCCAAAACCACAAAGAGCTGAGACATGAAATTTGCCATGTGTATTCTTTACTCTTCAAAGATGTGCAACACAGTATTCATATTGCTGGATGTTCAATATCCTTTGTACATCTAGGCTGTGTCTGTCTGAAGAGGCTGCTAATGTTATGATAACATATAATGTACTAATGATGTGCAGCCTCTTTCTCATGCCTGATTGGCTTAGCCTAGTCATGTGATCATATGATGCTGTGTGACTGGCTATACCTACTTTACCATTATTGCCTGAAACTGATAGTAGGGATTCCACATATCTAGCAGTTGATAAAGGTCACAGAACAGCTGGCAGTAGCTTGATAGTGAGAAACTGGGGAATCAATTTTTTAGGTAAAGAGCCGGTCTATTAATAGTAACATCAGTTCTAGGTTTCAGCCTTACTGAGTAGTCTGTGATGCCAACCTCTGATTGGCTGAGCATTGTCTAACATGTTAGTCAGGGATGACTCATGTCCATAAATAGTACAGACTATGACTCATCACTGAGCAATATTAAAGCCATACCTACTGCTCAGCAATGTTGCTCAAATGTAAACAACAATGTTGCATTATGTTTTGTACATGGTTGTCCTGTTATAATGATGTTATACATAATACATTGCTTATGCAGTACAGGTTCATTATGTAGCCATATTCCTGTACACACAAGTATAATATGATGTGAATACCTTCTAAGTATGTCTGACTTACTGTTCTAGATTATATAAATAGAAATAAATTATGTAGTATAAACCCTGGGAAATATTGTCCATTATGGGATGTGGTTACCAAAAAGTATTTTTAGAAATGTTAAAGATAATCACAGAATATCAATCTTATACAGCATGCTTAAAATTGTTTTGATTTAATGAGTATTATTAATATTGAAATCATACTTTTGCTGGATATGTATTATATCTTTATTAACCCAAAAGTATTTGGATAAAAGTTTAGGGCAAGGCCTCCAAATTAGGGCAAAACAGTTTTGCAGAGGGTAATAAGATATCTGCTGAATAGTTTTCTGTTAGGAAACAGGGCTGTAACATTATCCTGGCTTCCAAACTAATTTTATATTTTCATTAATGGTGGGAGGATGGGTTGATGGGTTTTCTTTTTTCCCTTTTCACACTTTGCTTAGTTCCCTCCTCCCTTTGCTAATATCATCTTTTGGACTAAATACAGCTGCACACATATACCCAGCACTCCCTCACACACACGGTCTGCATCTGCAGAGGAGCGTGTGGAAGTGAGGATCCAAGTGCAGGACATAAGGCAGGCAGGCAGGTAAATGTAAAACAAGCCTTTATTTATTGTGACTGATAACATGAATACCAAATGTGCAAGGACAGGAAAACTAAAACTACAGAAAACCTAAACTGGGAAAATACTAAACTCGGAAACACTGGAGCTAGGAAACAGGGACGTAGACAGGTACATATGTAGTCACAAGCACAGAGACTCAAAGGACAAAGGGGAGGCAGACAATGTATACACAATGGGATGATTACGGAACAGGCAACAGGTGGTACAACAGCTGAAAGTAATCTGGAAGAAAAGGCAAGGAAATAAAACCAAGCACAAAAGATTGTCAAATTAAAACAGGGAGCAATTGAACACAGAGACAGGAACACAGTCTTGACACAACGCAGGAAGACAGACACACCGAGGAAATCTAAACACATGAATGATCGTAAGACTTGGCATGGGCAGGAGGAAAACTGAGGGAGAAACGCAGGAAGAACAGGAAGAACTAAACTCTAAAGTCACTGGAAAACTTAACATACTAAGAATAATTAGGGAGAACACATGAAACAGTATAAACAATAAATAAACCCAGAAAGAACAAGGAACAAACTAATGCACTAAGGAATATATGAAAACATATAAACATTAAATTAACCAGGGATCACAAAGGCAAACAAACTAAACTAAGGTTCATTAAGCTCACAAACACTGGACCACAGACCCAGGACCATGACAACTTGGTTTTAGCGTTTATACCAATATGTTATTTTGTGACTGTTTTGTCCCCATATTTCCTCCTGTTTGTCCAGTTATTGGTATTAAGGTCTTTCCCTAAAACCTTGTATATATGTGAGATCCTTTCTCTGCACTTGACCCATCTTTTGAGAGAGCAGGGTGCTGCACCTGTCATGCACTTGAAGTGATCTTACAAAAACATTCCAACTCTTGATGGCAGGGACATAAATTGTGGTATGAGCTAAAATTTAGCAAAAATAATTATGGTATAATAATATAACCTTTCATTCTTAAAATTGTTATCACTACCATGTCAGTGAAATTAATTCCATGTTTTGGTAGTGACAAATTTTATGAGAGGAATGTAACTACAAGATAGTTTGAAATTACAAAATCAGCATTGTGTGTTCCGTTGGTAAATAGGTGTCTTTTAGATATTAAGCAACAGAAATCTGGTAAAGGTTTTAATAAAAGAGAATACTAATTTTAATCAAATTCCAACTCTGTAGAGTGATCCATATTTATGTGGCATGTTTCTTTTCACAGTCTAGCCCCTAAAAACATGAAAACAGCCATGCTGTGTGGATTAAGTTTTGGAAACTGCACTGGGATGTTCTGTTTCTATGCGGGACCACATGAGAATGCGTTTCAGAATAGTGGGTGCGTTTGAAAACCCACCAATGATGCTTACAGTGTGTTCCAGGCTTCAGAGATGAACCTGGCACTGCCCATTTCAAGTAGTTTTGTGTTTATTTGTTTGTTTGTTTTTTCGTTTACCATCCTCACTGCCATCATGAAATGAAGTTCTGCTGTGAATGAGAAAGACTCCTCTGTCTCACAACCTTCACCTTTCAGACACCTATAGTGTAGATGGGCTGTATTTTTGGGAAGTCTCCCCTTCTAGCTTTCCAGAGATGCAAGAGATTTAAGGGGGTCAGGAAAGGGGACTGCTAGATAGAAATCTAATTAGGTGATTGTGCTTGAGGGAGCTTCACTAGCTGCTCGATAAACTCCCACACACTCCTCTCTTATTCTCTCCTTCACTTTACACTCTCTCTCTTGGCACTCAGTTTCCACTCACCCTGAGATGCTGCAAGAGAGTCCCACCCCCCCACCCCCACTGAGGGCACAGTCACAGAAAGCAGATCATGGCTCATTTACTACATCTTCACTGTTGTTCATATTCTTCAAATAGAGGAGTAGATATATCCCCTGGTTGATTATAAAGTTATTGCTTATAGTGTCTTCTCTTTGCTCATTACTCTTTTACCTTCAGACAGAAATAAACTTGACAGAGCTTCAAAGAATGATGAGAAGAAAATATCATCCCTGTTTTAGCATACAACACACTCGACTGTATTTTTCATAGATGACTGTCTATAGATGGCGGTTTTTGCTTCATGTCACTGTGTCTATATTATTGATGAGAGCACACACAAAGATGCTAGATTCAGTTCAAAATAGTGTGCCTTTGAAAAGTCTCTGAAGGAACGAGCTGTTTGTCCTTTTTACAGTTTTCTTGGTCTTTGCTCTTCATTATTTTCTCATATTAAACAAATTCATGTGCTTTCCTAACTGTATATTTTTCACCACCTGTGATTATAAATTAAATCAAATATATCTAAAACAGCAGTGTAAACATTTGAGCCATGCTATATGGTAATTTGACAGGTTTTATGGTGGTGGGAAAAAAAAGATATTAGCATATCCTAATATTACATTACACACAATTTACATTCAGAGCTCTTTTGTTATTGGAATATAAAGTAATCTATAAGGTTGGCTCTTGGGATTATAGCCTTGGGGAAAAAATGACCCAATCTTCAGAGTGGAAAACCATCTCTACTTGTTTGTCAGTGACATTAAGAATCTGTTTTTTGTTCTGTTTTGTGCCTCTACCACTCTTGACGTATGGCAATTGTAGGGTCCACACCTTGGTTTTGATTGGTTGGGGAGAGAGAAGGGACACTGATGAGGGCTGTGGTGAAGCTTTTTCAAATTGACTGTACTAAACACTGTGTACTTTGGGTGGTTTTGCACCAAGGATAGCTATATAGGAATTGTATGCTCTGATAGTGCAAAAAGCATCTCCAGTGGGAATGATACTTTATAGTCATCCTTACACATGCAATGCACCTCTTAACTTTTCATGACATTAACTGCTTCATGTGTAAAAATGTTGAAATTGAAAACATGTAGGGTTTGAGTTGTGTCATAATATGCTTTCCTTTTTAAATCACATTTGTATGAATACAGGCACTGTTTCATAGTTTATGTGTTTCTGTAATTCTCAAATGCAGATTTTTCACTGCACTAAGGAAGAAGCATGTGATTTAGTCTGAAATCATGCTGTAGCATTCTGTAATTACAAAGTAAGGCATATTATCCAAAACAGCCTTCCTGAGCTGTTAGTATGACTAAGCCTGTTCTGTGTTTGTGATGCAACGTCAATCCTGAGAAGCTGTTTATTGTGAAGGCACAATTGTGGCCCGGAAGTGTGCTCAGCAGTAGCTTAGTCACAGTAATGCATAGCCATCACTCAGGCTCAAAATTCAGAGTTCTGTGCAGCGCCATAAATGAGGCTCTCTCACAGACAGGCAAATTGAGCTTAAATAAATCACACAATGAAGCAGATGTCTTTATGTGTGAAAAACACATGAATTACATCTACAATAATATTGTTTGAATAATCAATTTGCAGATGATGAATGAAGGACATATTTTTCTGAAAGGACAACAATGAAAGGGAGATGTTTTGGAGAAGATACATGCAAAGGACAAGCAATCAGAGAAGAATGTAATCACTGTGATAAACAGTGAGAACAGGCTGAAGAAACATACAGGTGGAGAGAAAAGATAGAAAGGTTCAGTTCAATAAACAAAGCGCAGGTTAACATTTTCCTGCACCTGTATCGTGCATCTGAAAGAAGAGACTTCTATTTTAACAGCTGAGTAACAGTTTGGTACATTTCTCTTGATCTTATCTGATCCTGTGCGCTTTTGTGAAACCAGACAAAGGAATTACAACTGCCGAACACCTGCTTTAATCATCCTGAGAAATGCCTCACTTAAGAGTTCTGGAGGTTGTTTGTCATGTGTGTCTCTACAGATTTTGAGCAGCGCCCATGAGCCCTTGTGTGTGTGCGTCTGTGTGCATCACAGATATAAGTGGCCCTAGTACAAGATAAAACTTGTCTGCCTTAACACCAGAAACAATATTGCAAAACAGAATAACCTCACTATAAAAGGCAAAAATGAATTTGGTGGTCTTCTTACACAGTTCTACAAAAATTATAGCAGTGGTGGACTTCACAGATACTGCCTGTCCCAGATTCCTTTCTCAACCATTTACACCTCACATGAGTATTTCTTTTAAAATGTAAGCATTTATTTTATAGATCAATCCACATCATCCTCTTTAATGTTGCTGTCTTATGCAACTAACTGGAAAGTGCTGGTCATAAATGTACATTTATTCAGAGGGAAGCCCTTGCTGTCAGCGACATCACCAAATGCTGCATCTCCTTCCTTGAGATGCTCTGCTAGACCTTTACTGCAGCCGCCAAAGAATGTCCCATTTCTTTGACTTGTAAAACTCTTGGGTTGCTTTTGCTTTAGATCGGTATCCATTTGCACTGTGAAGCACCATCAGATCAGTTTTGGCTGCTACTTCTATCAGCAGTTGGATCATCAATAAACATTACTGACCAGTTCCACTAACAGCCATAAATGCCAATGCTATAACATTACCTCCATTATATTTGACAGACCATATGGTGTGCTTTGGCTCATGATGTGTTTCTTACCTTTGCCACACTTTTATCCATCATTCTGGTTGAGTTAAGTTAATCTTGTATCCTTCTGTCTGAACCTAATCTGGGCTTTTTGTTCTTGAGTGTAGTCAGTGGTTTGGACTTTGTTGTAAACCCTCTACTTACATTCAAAAAGGCGTCTCTTGACTTCTATCTCCTTAAGAGTGTTCTTAACTTGTCCAGATGTTTTGAAAGGGTTTTTCTTAACTGAGGAAAGAGTTCTGGGATTGCCCACTATAGTTACCTTTTGTGTTCTTTCAAGCCGGTGCATTCACGCTTTTAAAAAATGTATCAGATTGTTGATTTGGCCACTCAACGTTTTTGTTGTGTCACTTTATTCTGTTTTTTCAGCCTAATGATGGCCTCCTTCACTGTGGACCTTATATAGCAAGTTCCAGTAAACGGCTAAAAAATTCAGGTTTAATACCTGTAATCAATTCCACATTTTTTTATATGCTTAATTTGTCAAGGAACAAATTTAACAAGGGAAAATTCCAACCTGGCTATGAAAGTGCTGATCAATTAGAGGAATATGTCCATGTGACTTATACCAGTTACATAATGCCAGCTGATACTGTATTCAATAAAATCTATGTCAACATACAAAGGCATAACTATACATTCATTTAAGAACATCAAAAAAATCAAGTTTGAATTCTTGTTAATGTAGCGCTCCCCGTAAATAGGACTATTAATC
>JAMQGT020013753.1:0-19440 GCA_024447675.2 Pterophyllum scalare | reverse complement strand
ACGTATTGCTGAATCAATAACTATGATCTGCTAATATAATGTGTAAGATTCTGAGTACTTTGGTCCTTAAATTATATCCTGATGCTAAAACTTTTGTACTTTTGCATTATTATGAATTTCACTTAAGATTATAAATACTTATTTTTGACACAAAATGGTTATCAAACGTAAAACAAGTCAGTGCAGCGCCGCGTTTCCCATCATGCCTCTGTATCAGAGCAGAGGGCTGCCACTCGGATGCTGCAGCAGCACCTGAGGAGTCGTTCATCGACATAAAAACTGCTCTGACTCCCGGCTGCTAAGAGCTGGAAACGTAACTTGACTGTCTGAACTGACCTTCCCGTTCATTTGAAAGGCAAACCCACAGAACGATGCTGCATACCTTTATTATCACAGATAACTCACAAAGATTTGTCAGTTAGGGCTCGGTAACCGGTTTCTCAGGACCAGCTGCCAGCTCGGCATTTTTTTAAAAGTTATTTTGGAGGGTCGGCGATGGCGAGTCAGATTTAGAAACAGAAACTGTGTCCACAAAAGCTGCTGACGTGTCAAAATATGAAACGAAAGTAGATAAGCCTTCACGCAGCGAGATATTTATCCAGATTAATTCTGGATATGAGCAAGTTAGAAACATGCTGCGTGTTGGTTCATTAGCACACGTACATCATGTGACGGAAACAATGAACAGAGCGCCAAATCTTGAGTCTCTGCCGAGACAAACTGAGTGTTTGGTAAAGAATAATTCAGACAGAGTTACCCAGACAGCAGCAGCAGGTACCGTACACGCCTGCACAGCGGTCCTTTTTCCGAGTTAGGCTTCAGTTCAGGATGTATTTCCTTACAAAGCTCCACCCAGTTTATTTATTTATAAAGTTTATTTATATTGTGTTTTTCAAGTACAGCATTCACCACATGCCTTATAACACAGGATAAGATACAACAATTAAAATGGTAAAAAAGATAAATAAAGGCAGGCCTGCACGGGTGCGTCTCTTTAAAGGTCCACAAATTATAAGGTCCAGTGGAAGTGAGTTCCACAACTCGGGGGTCACAACCTCACCGTCGCCGTCTGTCTTTAATCTGCATCTGTGTACAGCCAACGAGCAGAGCTCAGAGATCGAGGCGTTATTGTAGCAGGTCACTGATACGTGGACTCACCCGACCGTGCGGGGCTCTGAGCCTGATCACCTGTGTAGAGTGGAGGGGAGTAATGTCAGGGAGCTGATGGCTGAGGGCGGACTCCAGCCCAGGCTGTCGCAGTAATGAGTCAGCTTCTCAGCCGGGTGAGCTCCAGCGTCAGTCATATTTGGTTTATATTATTTAGGGTTAATCTGACCATTGTAACAGAGGTGAGGGCAGATGCACTGCTTCCTGTTCTAATTCAAAGTCACAGCAACCTCCTCTGATCTGCATGTGTGATCGACTATTACTATACAATAATTAATCTAACATTAAAACTGCAAAAAAATTAAAGCCGACATACAAGGATTAAAACCTGCTATGAAGCAGTCTCTGTGAGAGTAATAACCAAGTGAGGTGATATCATCAGACAACCCTCTGATCTCTATATAGCTACTGTAATCACTGCCAGCTATTAATTACTCCTCTTTTAAACTGAATAAGCACGACCTTGGCAGTGATAACGGAGAGAATGTGTTGATACAGTGATGATGATATCAAGCAGCAAACAGTTCTGATGAATGTGATCGATGGGGAGGAGCATCGTGAAGACCAACAGCTCATTTCAAACTCCATCTTTTTATCTGGACTCTATTGATGATAATGTTGCTATAATGTCCCCCCCCCCGTCCTTTAAGCCGGCTGTCTTCTGATTAACTGCCCATGTTAATAGAAGATCAATAAGTCCTGAGATGACCATATTAGGCACATCTGCTTTCACTGACATCATGCAGATCCAAGAGTTAAAAAAACTGCCGGAAACCGAACATTTGGACTTTGGCACATCCTCTAACCACAATATCTGTGATTTTCACTACATATGAATAACCACAACTGTATCAGTGTATCTGCAGATATATAGGAGTGAACATAAGGAAAGGAATAATAGATCACCTTTAAACAGTCCTCTTTCTTTGACATGCACTGAGACTACAGTAGGGGCTTCCATCCATTTTCTTAACTACTTATCCAGCTATGGTCACAGGCACCTGTATCAGGTGAGAGGCAGGGTGCACTCCGAACCCCGCTAACAAGGCTAACACAGAATTACCAACAACCATTCACATACATGACTGCAGCAAATTGACATCATACACAACAGGTTTAATCCCAGATCCTTTTTGCTCTGACGCGACAGTGGGAACCACTACCACGGGCTTCGTATACAATTTATTAATTTGCAATGACAGGCATCAGAGGAACATTTGGAGCTAATAGTATAAGATAGTTTGTATAGTTAGTATAGTTTGTATCATTTTTTTTTTACCTTCATTGTTTGGATTCACTTTATTTTGCGTATTGAGCTGCTATCTATCTATCTATCTATCCATCCATCCATCCATCTCATCACTAATTGGCTCAGTTACAGCAAATGCTGTGTGAGTGAGACATGATCCAAAGGTCACTGGCTGACCTTGACAAAGTTACAAGTTTTTTTGTGGGCCAGATGTGGACCTGCAGCTGAGCCGAGGCAGCCACACTGACCCTGAGTCAGTCAGAGCCCACTGTGACTCAGAGGAAGCTGCATTTATGGGCACAGTTACGGCTCTGTGGACCATTTCTTACTGTTTTACTTTTCTTTGTCAAATCAAAAGCTTATCAGGAATACACCATCTGTCCCTCTTGAGATTCTGTATTATAAAATATCTGTTTAGCAAGTGTTAATTTTAATAGACAATAAACTAATAGAGTGCCATAATTACAGCTGAATGTTTTTGCTCCTGCATGGTGAATCCTGAGAATGAATGTGGAAATCAATAATTTCTCCAACTAGTGAAGTAGTGACATAAGAGATGAGTGAGAATGTAAAATAGAGCAAAGGTGAACTTTTATCTCTCAGTGACTGCGTACTAGAATCATAACATACATGTATCATAACAAGGCTGCTTTATATTTGATCTTTGTACTACAATGGATGAGTTGCAATCGCATATTTATATTTTATATTGATCCAAATTTATTCAACAAAATTTGCATCAAACTCGCACCATGTGGAAGATGTCAGTCAAAAATCAATGAAGCTGGAAATCTGTGATCAATCCATGATGCCTTAAAATGTTATTAGAGCGTTATTGCCCTAAGAAACCAGCTGCTGAGAAACTTTCATTTCTTGGCCTGAATTATTATGCTTCTCCTCTTCTCCTTATCTCTAATTAAATGGAACCATAACAATGAAACAAAGAAGCCATTTTTTTTTTCTCGTTGCTTTTCCTTCACCCCATCCAGGTGAGGCAGATGGCCTCCCTCCCCACTGCCGCCTAACTGCTGCTTCAGAGGCTCACTTGGGTTCTCCCTTCAATATTGTCAGGTCTTTACTTACAGCATTAAGTGTTGTTGCAGTTTATCACTATATAAATGTAACCGGATTTACATGCAGAGGCATCAGTTTCACAGCATATGGACAGTGGGAGATTTGTGATTGGAGAGGCTGAGAACAACATCAAAAAAAAAGAGATTACACTGCCAAAGTAGGCGCTCGTCTGCCTTCACACACACACACACACACACACACACACACACACACGAACCTGAGTGACGTCCCATTCTTACTCCATAGGGTTTAATATGATGTCAGATGATTTGGAGGGGTGAGTGAGCACCTTAGCAGTATACTCTACCTTCACTCCGCTCGTTATCAGTGCCATGAGCGAGAGACGTTTGTAGGAAGTGACTTTGGCAACAAACTGGGCGTTTATCTACACATTTATATTGTGTAGATAAACGCCCAGTGTTTGCAATCACTGTGTGTAATAATTTAGAAATATGATACTATACAAACAGCATGATATGATATTTTCTGGGTCCTAGTAACAGGGGCAGCAGTGTGAGACCTCAGATCTCCCACTCTCTAGTCATCCACTTCCAGCTCTTCTGGGTGGATATTAAGGATTTTGCAAGCCAGCTGAGATACATAATATCTCCAAGTATGGGTGTCTGAAATGACTCCTCAGGAAGCATCCTAATCAACCTCAGCTGAACGCTTTGGGCTCAGCTCTGAATCTGTCACGTTCCTGGCTTTCAGACACAAGGTTTTATGTTTTTGGATGCTTGTTTATTTTTAAAGCAGTTTTTATTTGTGTTTTTGGAGATTGTAGTTATTGCATTAATATCAGCTTCAGGCTTTAGTTCTTGTTACTTCTGTTACCTGGTGTCTGTTGGTGTTTAATCGAACCTTCTCTGTATCCTCCGGTGTCCTGTTAAGTCCTCGTACCCGTTAGCCGTTCCTCGTTTAAAATCGATCAGTGAACCTTGTGATAGCGACGAGCTCCTGATGAAGTTCCAGCAGTCGGTGCAGTGAAACTTACCGAAACAAACGAGCTGTGATTTAGACAAAGGCCAGCTTCACCTGATGTCTGAGATGAATGTGGAATGGGAACAGAAGGCTTTACGGGTCAGTATGCTCTGCCCTCCTGAATCATTTAAATCAGCTTTTGAGTCACCCGCACCCACACATATGCTGACGGCCTCTGGACACACAAATCAGACCTAAAGACGATCAGCGCAGGTTTCCCTGCAGCCTGAAGTGAGACTCTGACCTCTGTAAGATGTGGGTGAGTGTCTCTGACACCAACAAGTGTGCGTACTTTGAACAGACATATACCTTATATACAGGCTAGCTCACCCCAGAGGCTACTGAAGGAGAAGTTTCTCTATATATTTGCAGCCTCCTCCAGAAAATGTAAAATTAAGAAGAACAGCCAACAAACAGTTTGTGTGCAGAAACTGTCAGACAGAGCTTGGTGCTTTAGCAGACTCACTAAAATAGGATTAGCATGTTGCACTAATCAATATTTGATGCTGTAACGATGACTGAGGAAAGGTAAGGCTCAGAGGGAGAGGCTGTTTTTAAAGAGTTTTTGTATACTGAGAAAGGTCTGTGTAGGAATAAAATATGAATGACTGCTTTTCTTCAGGACTTTTAGCATTTGTTTTGTGCAAATCATCACAGCCTTTAGTTAAACCTCTTGTGAAACTGTGTCCTCTTCTTCTTTTTAACCTCTTTGCGGTGTTTCCCTGGCCTTCCGTCTCATTCGCAGCCATTTCTGTATATAGATAAATGCAGTCTTTCCCATCCTGACTGCTCAGTTGGATGATTTTCTTCTCCCTGGCCTTTATGTTGAGTGGGAGCTGTTACTCAGAACAAATGCCATGTTAGGTCTCATCGCTGTCTCTCAGGATGCAGAAATGACTCTGCGTAATGAGCTGGATCGCACAAGTCGGTCGATCTGCTGGATTCTGTTAACGGAAAAGAACGTAATGCAAATGTTATTATTTCAATTATGTTAAGAAGAAACATTAATGATGCATTTAGTCTAAAAGTAAACATGAAAAGAGCAAAAGGTGTGTGTGTGTGTGTGTGTGTGTGTGTGTGTGTGTGTGTGTGTGTGTGTGTGAGAGAGAGAGAGAGAGAGAGAGAGACTGATTACCTGGAAGCTCTTACAGACAGAGGTGAAATAGAGGGCAGAGCGCCTTTCTGGAACAACTAAAAAAAAGATGTAAAAGGAGAAACGATTTGACAGACGGACACAAAGAGAGACGAGAGAGAGAGAGAGGGGCGGGCAAAAACGACAGAGAGAAAATTTAAAGAGAGAGACGAAAGAAAACAAGTGTGGAGGTGAAGAGAGGAGAGCAGACAGCCCGCCAGTGACATTCACATCCAAGGCAACTGCTCGGCCTTTCTAACAAAGCTCACACACACTCACACACACACACACACACACATGCATGCATGCACACACACTCACACACACACACACATGCACACATGCATGCACACACACTCACACACACACACATGCACACATGCATGCACACACACTCACACACACACACATGCACACATGCACACACGCGCGCACACACACATGCATGCACACACACTCACACACACACATGCATGCACACACACTCACACACACACATGCACACACACGCACACACACACACACACATGCATGCATGCACACACACTCACACTCACACACACACACACATGCACACATGCATGCACATGCACACATGCATGCACACACACACACACACGCTGTTAAGAGGTGAGAATCTCTCAGAAACGAGGGTTGACAGTCTGACATCTGTCACATATGGAAAGCCCCGTGCGGTGGTTGCCGCGTAGCTGCATTCAGACATCGGTATCTGGTTGTCATGGTGACGGCCTGATAGTTAGTTTGTATCAGATTTAGAGCTCATATACGAGAATCGTCCAGTTTGTGAATGAAAACAAAACACTATGGTCAGAGCATCAACAACTGCTGATGTCAGTAAGACACTGGCGACATCACACGTGCGTAGCTCAACGGGACAGTTTGAAAAGTGGGAGTTCAGAAAAAAAATCAGAGATTAAAAAACAAAACAAAACAAAGAAAACAAGTGGTGCCCAACGAACCCCGCCCCGATTTTACCTTTTATATTTCACCTTAAAAACTGTTCACCTTGCTTTGTTTGGTATCATTTTCTCAGCACGACCTCATACGTGTGACCGTACAGTTATTTTCCATTTTGAATCCTGCATTAACACCTAAAATCACAGAAAGACATAAAATCTGCGTAGAAAGAAGCTAGTAGAAATTCTTATAACTTACAATACAAATATTAAATTAGATTCTATTAAATTTAGCAAATAAAGTTCGATAGAAGTTGTTAAATTATAATGCAGGCAGTGCCTCAGGTGTTTTTGTACTGCTATTTACAGAACAATCAGGTGTCACAATAAGATGCCTCACAAATTATTTGTGCCACTCCTAAAGTCAGTTCCGTCCACCACAGGCAGAGGGCGCCATCACAGGCCTGACACTCCCAGGTGTGTCCCTCCTGTTGTACACCTGGAGACAGTGTTTACATTTGAGTCTGTCTTTGGTGGCTTTTATGCAGCATCTGTCTCCATGACTGCACAACACACTAAACACACTCCAAAACACACAAAACGTCACAAATCTCCTAAATTTCAAAACTCTCAGTATCGCTGTCTGTCTTCCGTCCCGGCACTTTCACGACTTTCACGTGGTCCTCATCAACCAACAACGGATAAGCAGAGGAAAATGGATGGATGTTGTGCATTTTTCCTCCAATAGGAGCAGGGATGTTGTGATTTTGTTGTCTTTTTGTGCTCATGAGCACTTTCTGCCAGCGAATGTCCCGTTTATACCATTTCTTCCTGCCCCAAACGTGCATCACACCTGAAGAAAGTACACAGTAAAAAGCATGCTGTAAATTATTGATCATAACTCTGGTTTTACCTGTTCTATCAACGCAATTTAAAAACTGGTCCATAGTCTGAAGTCGACACAGGTTGAAACGGAGACTCACCGAGGCTGCGTCCTGCTGGTACATCATTTTAAACTGACAATGGAATTTCAACTTCGACTCCAGAGGGCTTGTTGCCCCCTTCAGGGGAGGTTTACAACCACAAAAACAGGATGATGTCATAACTTCCCAGCCAACTGACTGAACCAGCGACAGCACAAACAATGGTATTCCACAGACTGGTTGTTTGTGACCCCCCCCCCCCCGGTAAACAGCCACAACATGCAGACGATGGCCTGCACAGCTGTGTGCAGGCTCTCCCGTGTGGGGACCTTTAGTTAGAGGTTTTTCATCCAGGAGACTATGGTTTGTGTCCCATTCTTTGGCTTTATTTTCACCTCCATTAAGAATTCCTTTGTTAGGTTAAAGAAACTATTGTTGGTGTTGCAATAAGCTCCTTGAAAACAGCAACACTTCCTGTGACAGATGATTGCTGGCCCGGCTTGTAAAGGAAGCCAAGCTGTTCTTTACAAGCATCCATGTGAAACCAGCTGAGAGTGACAGACCCATCTCACTGCTATCGTGTCGTGCTGATTCACAGAACTGACTCCAAAGGACACCTTGTATGTATGAAACAGCAGCGGCGTGGGCAATGTGGCTCCATTTGCTGAACTGGTAATGAAACAGGTTGGCTTCATGTGAGGTCATTTTCTGTTTTGGGACGTTTATAAAAAGCCGGTGCACGGATATTCCTGTGCGGAGTTTTATGTTTGGCTTCCTCCCATGGATACTCGCGGCAGGTTCACGGGTGATGCATGCAGATGCACAGTAAACATAAAGCACTTAAGTACACAGAACGGTGTTGTATAAATATATGTCAAAAGGTATAATGTAGCTTGTAGTGTAAAGTGCTTTAAAGTGCTGCGTAAAAGCCAATTCATTCCACTGCGAGAGGGAAACCAGTGAAAGGGCAGAGCTGTGCTAGAGACGAGTTTCAAACTGAAGTTACTGCAAACCTCCAAACTAGTTTTTGGGGCCAGAGATTATAAAAAAAAACACTTTCTTTCTGCTCTTTGTTTATAATTTAATCTGATGATGAGCGTGATCAAACCTCAGTCTTCCTCAGTCCTCTGCCTTTAAACCTCTTCCAGACATTAGTTGTAATTAAATACGCAGTTTCTCCCAAGTTGGGAAATAAACCCTCTGATGTAAAAGATCTTTATTTATTTTCACGGATCTGCTTAATTTTATTTATAAAGTCAATTCACATCACTGGGGTGGCTCCAAGTTCTTCTTCACAGAGAGGACGGCACAAAGTCAGATTAAAAGTGAACGTAATTGAAAACAACTTAGAACAAACTGCAGGAAATTAGGTCACTGTGTGTGTGTGTGTGTGTGTGTGTGTGTGTGTGTGGCGTGACAGAGAAACATCACTTGTATATTCTGACCTCCTTTTATTCTGTATCCTCGAGGCTGATGTCAGTATTCAGATCACACATTCGTTTGTGAAACAGATTAAAACTTAAACGTTCCGTCTTAATCCACGATTTGTTTACCCGGCTGAAAATCTGGATCATCTTTGCATTCGATACAGACGGGATACTCGCAGCGAAGGCAGAAATAACGCTGCTCTGCCACGCGATGGAACAGACGCCATCGGGTCAGTTATTCAAAACCCGAACGATGTCTCTGCCGCCAAGCCAGCCGTCCAGTCTCGACTGTGCGCAGAGCGCAGCATGAGGATGTGTGAGAGCGCGCTGGGATGTGTCATGTGATGCTTCTGTGGCCTCGGAGCCGCCCGCGGGCCTTCGTTTAAATCCAAATCACTTTATAGATGTTACAGAGTAGGCTCATGGTGGATATGACACACTGTACATGAACTATAACAAAGTCTGATCTGTGCTCTCTGCTGTGAAGGTGGTGGTGATGTTGCAGCATATTATATCCATGATTTAATATGCATGGACCAGTCTTTTTTGTGATTATATTAAAAGATTGTTATTGTTCAATATTAAATTGATCTTATGTTTGTTTGTCTGATTATTTTTGAACCTCTGTAAATGGAGGACTCTGCGTACAAACGGCTGTAATTCCTAAACAGGTAATGCAGTAGTTTCTTTAAACCAGCTGAAATCGGCACTTCAGCATTGTGTAATTTTTCAAACACTTATGGACCCATAACTTCATAGTCAAAAGCTACAATTAGGCCAGGGTCATTAGACCTAATGAAAAAGTGTCATTTAGACAGATGTATGCGCTGTTGAATATGTAATGAGATCCCAATATGACACTACATTAAGGTGTGCTAGAAATATTACATTTATGTATTCCTAAACTGTGTCCCCAGTTATGATACCTAAACATAACTTCTGAATCATCCATCCATCCATCCATCCATCCATCCATCCATCCATCCATCCATCCCTTTACTCTGCTGTGGTGAATCTATGTGGATTCTCTGTAAGTGGCAGGGACCATTGCCAGCATCCGTCCCTGTGCAGGCTGTATTGAGGGTGAGGTGTAACTACGTTTCCAGGGAGATGCAGCTCAGATTATGGTGTATGGTTTCAGGAGTTTTTGTGCTTCTGAAACTCTGTGGTGTAGATTTAACACAGAAGTTTAAATCCACTGTAAGCAGAAGCCCAGACCTCCTCTTCCTCAGCTAGCTCCTCCAGCACTTCTGGTGGGACGCTGAGGAGTTCCACCTCACACGCAGACAGAAGCTCTCCGGGGGTGCAGCCTCTTTACAGCAGTGTGCGGGGTTTTTTTCTGCCTCGCTAAATCTGCTCTGCGCCACAATTTCTCATCTTCCTTTCCGTGTACTCTTATTAAAATGAGCCTGTCAATCATTCTTTATGAAATTATCTGAAAATTAACCACCATGTTAACCCTCCTGATTCAGGTAATAATGTGGCCTTTCCTCTGGTCCCATGATCAGGACAGTCCCAACATTTTATAAGGAGCTCTTAAATTAACATTTAAAATTTGGATGAAGTGGAAATGATGTGTTTTTGAACTGGATACTACAGGACTGCAGCTGTCTTTATGAGTAAGTTCATTTTCATGATCTTAAAGTAGAATTCATGCTCTGTATACAGGTCACACACTGTATAAATGTTAACAGGTTCAGAGCCTCTGGCTGTCTTGTTACAGATCTTCTTATCTCTGGTCACTGACGGGACTTATTGATGTATTTAAAAGTGTAACAAGTCACTTTTCATTTATTCATTTATGTCTTAAATGACCTCACTTTGCAAGACTGGACGGATCACTGTGGGACTACAAAAACCCTCCTGGAAAACCTGGGATAGACTTGCAGTATTTCCAGTGTAGCTTGAGAAGTAGTTTGACATATTTTTTACAGTTTTTCTGGGATGCTGCTGTAAAACTGTCATGTTTGTGAAGATCAAATATCGTCTAGCAAAAATGTGGAAGTCTAAAATGATTAAACCTCTGATTGCAATGTCGGCAGTGTGGGTCTGATGTAAGCTTCCAAAGCAGTGTGGAATATACACAAACTGATCTGCAACATTCGAATAACTCTCACGTCTTAACAGTGCAATGGAAGCTTGTTCTCCTGGCATTCAAGTGAACGTTAACGTTTACATTTACCACCCAACGAAATGTTGCTGCAGTCCAAGCAGACCGCTCCTGCACTGCAATGGGATTTCCCGACTGTGCGTACATCCTGCCACACCACAACCATCAGGAACGGATTGAGAGCACAACAAACAGCCCACGGCGCTAACCCAGCCTCCAACCCCAAAATCCAATCTGATAGCACGTTGGCAGGATAAGCTGGAACAAGCCTAATCTGCGGAGGCTCTGATTTCACAGGTCTTACTGCTGGCTCAAAAGGCTGCAACACAAGGAGGGACACAACCAGGATTTAGATCCCAAGAAACACAATTCACTAACAAAAGGCAAAAGGTGCACACACACACACACACACACACACCCACACACACACAGACACACACACACACACACACACACAGCATAAAGGGAGCGTGCCCAATCACAGGCAGGTGGTTTTGCTGCTGTGGCTGATCAGTGTAGTGACAGTAAGTTTGTGGATAGATTCATTTTGCAGCTTTGCCCATGCTAACTGTGTGGGATTGCATACAAAAAGCATCCAGCCTCATGCCGCTTTGAGCTTTTTCCACGAAACAGCGACTGCATACCTAATCCTGGGACAAATTAAGGTAAAACGGTTAGGGATTATAAAAGCAGCCGGTAATGGGATAGGGCTGACGGTTAGGGTGGCGTTCATCTCTGCACAATACGAGTCAGCAGATACTTTGTGACAAATGAAAACCAAAAAAACTGCGATAACATGTAAAATCACTTTGCAGGCCAGTCATGTGACATTTCATGGTAGCAGACTGGCTTTGAATTCTCTGTATCATGCCTCTGAGCATATCGTGGTGTATTACCTTTAATATTTAAAAGGTAAGGGGAGCATTGCACTCTTCATGTTTTTTTCTCTTTGTCAGCTCCGTTCTGCCTCAGGCTCAGCGAGTCACACTTGCTTGCAGTGGGAGCTGTTCGGTTCGGCTACACAACAGATTAAACTCATTATTTAGCCCCCTCCCTCCCTCACCTCCCTCGTGTCGAAAGAGTGAACAACCTCAAGAAAAGTAGAAAATTCAAAACAATTTTGACAGAAAAAATAAAGGTTTGGTGATGGATTTTACGTGTGTGCCTGGTGCTCTTGTACCTTCACCACTGAAAGGAATAACCCCGGTTTTACGCCTTAGGATTTTTTTATCCTGATTTCTGGCTGTCAGCGGGCTGATGGAGGATAATGTCTTTGTTTTAGATTAAAATGAAGCTTTTCCTAAACTTGTAGTCGGGACCCCACATACAAGCTATAAGATAATTACTAAACTATAATAATATTATCTTTTGATTTAAATCAGTTTGGTGTGGAAGAACTTGACTGGCCTGCACAGAGTCCTGACCTCAGCCTGATAGAACACCTTTGGGATGGATTAGAGCGGAGACTGTGAGCCAGGCCTTCTCTCCAACATCAGTGTCTGACCTCACAGATGTGCTTCTGGAAGAACGGTCAGAAATTCCCATAAACACTCCTAAACCTGTGGAAAGACTTCCCAGAAGAGCTGAAGCTGTTATAGCTGCAAAGGGTGGGCCCCCATCATACTAAAGCCTCTGGATTAAGGATTGGATGTTACTCAGGTTCATGTGTGACGGCAGACGAGCGAACACTGTTCAGGGTGGACGGACGGACAGACGGACGATGTTGAGCCAGCAGTGCGTTCAGGCCGGAGAAGCTCAACACATTTTCTCACCATTTATTTGCTCCTAATTTCTGCTCATTTTTTTTCTGTGTCTCTATGATCGATTGCTCGTTCTGTGATAGTTACGCTCTTTTCATGAGCTAAAGTTTTTTTTAGACTTCAACATCAGGCATTCTGCATCTCTCATTCAGGCAACACATTTATTTTCTCTCACTTCTTCCTTTATCTCGGTCGTGTTATAGATGAGCACAGCAAACACATTTCAGTCCCAACAAGACTGCAGGAATTGCAATTTGCTTTCAGAAAAAGGAATGGGCATCATTTACGACGACATTTACAGCTTCTCTCCATCGCTGTGGTGCAGTTCTCAAAGCAGTAACACATTTCTTCACCCACATTAGCCTTTCCCATTGTTTTTTTTATACACACTGCTATTGTTTCTACACATGCTTCACTACTACTTGTCGGGTGTGGCCATCTTCCTGATGTACCCATGGATCTTTGTTGTTTCATCCTGGTTGGTGGTTCTGACACTCACCCGTCCTCGGCCTCCTTAGCGTGCAGTCTCAGGGTCCTGGATTTGGGGTGAAACCCTCCATCCATGGTGCGGAGCTTCCTTGTTATCTGCCTTCTTTCCCAGGTGTTTGGCTACTTCTCTGTTTTATATCACTCTCACTTTCCCACGCTGTCAAACTCAATGCTGACTTCATCCCTTCCAGTCCAATCATCTCACTGCCCGCCTCCTTTGAGCCAATCAGCCTCTGCTCAGCGTGCTTCAAATATCACTTCTCATCAGTAATTCTCCATAAGACTCTTTCGTGCAACCCACCTCCTCCCCTCCTCCACCACCCAAGAGTTCCTTCCAAGCCTCCATCTTGGTCTACACCACCGCTAGCGTGCAGACTCCAGGGGTCCTTCCCTAAATCCTGCCTCGACTGGGAGTCCCTTCTGCTTTGATGGACCATCAGCATCTAATCACCAATTAGCTAATTGTATTTCTCATCAATAAATCCCATTCACTTTAATGATCTCTCCTTATTGACGTAGCTGAAGGTAATCATGTTTTTGAATTGTGCTCAATCGTGCACTTTTTAAAAAGTGCATCAATGCCATTGTTACATATTTGTGAGCAGAAGTTAATGACTGGTCTCTGTAAGGTACAAGTGTGAAAATACCCCTTTGTGAGAAGCACAAAATCTAAAAGTTGTTCCTCTTAAGGTACCACCATGCACTTCATTTTCTGAAACTTTACTTTCTGATGTGTGTGCACGTTAGTACCGCGTATACACACGGCTGCCATCTGTCAGGCTGTCGGTTGTCAGGTCTGAGCAGGCAAAGGCTAAATTAAAACATTTAATCAGGCCTCAGTTGATCTGATAGACTGTTGAGCTCATTCTGTCATTTGTCATCTGTGAATATCAAACTGATGATTGACATAATGACCCGCCGTTCTCGGAGAACAAATGTCTTGATTGCTACTTTCAGACTTTTCTCCTTTGACATGGAGCAGTGCTTTAGATGATTACTATCTGCAACAGAGAAAAAAGAAAGACTAAGTAAAAATGTACCAATGAAATGTGATCAGATTTTCAGCATTACAGTCATTTTAATTTTTGTTATAGTACAGCATAAACACTGCCAAGTGTAAAAGTGACAGGTGACATGTTTTGTGCCAGCATTAGTTTTTAGAAGATCCTCAAACTGAACTCAACCAGACTGCCCACCCCACGTGGCCACATGCTTTAGAGAGCACACAAATCCACACGCAGGCCAGATCAATTTCCCTCCTGCGGAATCGTTAAGACCAGGCACTTTGAAAAGTAATAATTGATGCTCGCGGTTTGATGTTTTTAATTCTGAAACTCAGCACGACAGCTCGAGACAGCAAGTGAAGTGTGAGCAGCTCAGGGCTTTAAATCACACCACTGCCACAGTAATTAGATAACATGTTCTGTTCCATGAAAAATTTATTAAATCGTATTTATTAAATTCCATATAACACGTTTTGCGGTGTGAGCTGATATTTCTTCATCTGGAAGGCAGCCAGTTTGCCGGTAAGCTGATATCCAGATATTGCACTACTCAGAGCCGAATGACCCAGTGTTTGGAATACTTCTGTCACATATATATAAATACTATTTTTACTCAAATCATGCATCAGCCAGTTTCACAATATTACACCATTTAAGGTGATCTTGGAGCCTGACAAACTGGTCTCTGAGGCGTACACATGAAGCCGCCTCCCTGGCTGTCAATCGTTACCTGCACCGTTCTCACATGCGCGGCAGACGTCGCACAGACTTTGCGCTAACGAGCTATCCATTTAAAGACCATTTAACGTTCAGCTGCACAAAAACTGCCTGAGAGCAGAGTGTGAAATGCTAAAAGCTAGTATATGCATGTCATTGGCAGCTGCTGCTGAAAACCACTAAACATGTGTGAAGTATTTTTGGCTGTAAAGGCCAAATTTGTTAAATAGAAACAACACAGAGCTCTCTCGTTGCTCAATAAAAAAAAGTCTTCTTCATATTTTATATTTATTTGCTCATTAATTATTCGTGCTCCTCCTGCAATCCAAAAACGACCCATCTGGATTCACGATACTCTTCAGAGACCACAGGAGCGTTCCTCCATTTACCGTTACTATTTACTGCTCTGCTCCCAGCTCACAGCAGTGGGGCTGATGATTTTTGGCTTCCAGTTCCTGATAACAGCAGCTTACATGGTGACAGTGTTGTTCATGTTCTGTTTGTGCTTCCTTTGCACACCTTAGAGCATCCAACATGCTGCACAGTTGTGTTAATTTATGCTGTGTGACCAACCACAAAGCGCGGCTGATTAAGCAGTGTTAAGCCACAGTATGTCATATACACTCCCCTCTAAAAGCATTGGAACAGTGAGGCCAGTCCCTTTGGAAAATGGGCAGCTTCAGACCAAACTGAAGATCCAGGTGTAAACACCTGGAAATCAGAGCTGGCGAGTTTCATCTTTTTATAATTTCATGAATATTTAGGCTACAAACTGACACAAATCTCTGTCCTCGATCTTTTAGGCACTGACGAGTATTTAAGTGTAAACATAAAGCTGGTGAAATCCAGGCCAAAGAGCAGGTCACAGGGATTGTGTGTGATTTTGTGCGGTAAAAATAAAAGTAATGTCCACATCGCCACTCGTCAGGAGGTGCAGACTGCTCGTCCTTTTTTTCTGCTTCCTCCAAACAAACTGAAACTCACTGATTCAGACATGCAGGGACAAAAGTTTCTCCTGCAGCCCCTCATCATGCATGTTTACAGCTAATAACATGAGTAGTAACATAACTGTAACTAAAGGTGGAGTTATATACAAAGTAAACATCAAAGTCAGAGTCCAGGATGTGTCTCAGGATAACTTGCATTCAGATGCACACAGACTGTTTAGCTGAACTTGTTTACTTCCGATACTTTCTCATATTTGTGAGTAACGATTATTCATGGCACAGATTTAAAAAGGAGCTGGAAACAGTCCTCAGATATTTTGGTCCAGACTGACACAATAGCGTCACACAGTTGTCAGCTGAACATCCTTTATGTGGTCAACAAACAGATGGGGATGTTCAGCAACAACACTGAGGCAGACCGTGGCAATTAAACAAGTACCAAGGGGCCCAGACTGAGCCAAAAAAAAAAACCCCCACAGCGTTACACCACCAGCAGCCTAAGCTTTTTATACGAGGCTGTCACGGCTAGGGTTGCAGAAGCAGGAACCCAGAAAGCAGACTCGGTAGCCAGGCGTCAAAACCGAGACACGAAGACTTTATTTACACGGAAAAATTAAACACAACTGCCGGGCCAGCGCGGGCTCTACGGGGGCGAGTGCTGGGTGTGTCACAAGCAGTTCACAGTACAGGAATCACGGGTGAGTGATCTAAGGAGAGGGGGACAGCGGTTAGTGGCTTCGACAGAAAGACTGGGATCTTAACACGGCCAGGAAGAAGAGATGAGTGAAACTGGCTTACTATGAAGTTGGCAAAAACTGTCCCAGGTAGGTGGGGGGCAAGTGATGCGGAACAGGTGATCCGGGAGGCTGGGAGAATCGCGAAGCGCCGTCTGGGATCAGGTGGTTTAACAAACACTCCGGCGAAGACTGGAGGATTCAGTCTTAAAAGCAGAGGTAATCCCTGACGAATGAGCGTCCGGTGCGACAGCCAGTCGAGTACAGCCCCCAGCTCGGCCCAGCACAACATGGCCCAGCCCCTCAGCCTACGGAGAGAAGACAAAGAAGACACAGGGCCCCACCGCTCACCCCGCACCCTGACAGAGGCAGGATGGATCCATGTTTTCATGCTGTTTGCTCCAAATTCTGAGCCTGCCACCAGAAATCAAGTCTCATCAGACAGGGCAACATTTTAAAAGCTTTGCACAGTTTGGTGACCCCATGAAAATGTTAGCTTCCGTTTCCTGTTCATAGCCGATAGGAGTGGCACTCTGCTGTAAATGTTACTGTACAAGCCAGACTTCATGTGATAGAGCCACATACAACTGACTGTTTTTCCTCATCTATGTAGGAACATATGCACATAAACACACACACACACACACACTTGCAAATGCATCTCTGTCACACACACTAACAGGGAAACACAACTCCCCTGCTTCCTTGATTAATCCTCCCATCACAACACACATGTCCAAGCGAGTTGTGTTTGTGTGTGCGCGGCGCGTACTGAAGGTCTGAGGATGCTGAATGCTCCAGAGGGACCACTCCATTACACTGTCTGCTAGCAATTAGCATGATCGCTAATGACAGGACAGTGACTGATGGTGCACGCACATTGGATACACACAAGAATGGCGTCCACAAACACGCACACACACACACACACACACACACACGCTTGCACACGTACACACCCACCATGTTAGTACTTCATCATTCATGCCATCAGAACTGATGCTAGCAATTAGCATCAGCGCTAACAACAGAAAAATGACAATGTGCGCACACAGACGCACACACACACACACACACTTTGGAGGACAAGCAAAATTTACTTTATATTAGCCTCAACTTTCCTAAATGCAAAAAGGTGCTCAACAAATGATTTTTAAAATTTATTTCCATAAGTAAGGCAAGACCCCATAATGTGTAAATGGTGTAAATAATACAGCTCTTCTCAGAAGTCTAACCCTGATCACAGACTGATCAGTTAAACTGTGTGTGTCACTGAGGCTCTAAGCACTGACTAAATAAGAGATTCCCTTCAGCCCTCCATGCTAAAGGCCGATCCACAACAACGATTTTATAAGCTTTGGAGACGTCAGACGGACTTCTGTTTCCACGTGAATTTCTGTGCAGTTCACACCACCGTTGAGAAATGCAGACATGCAAAATCAGACTTGGATACTCAGAGGAATGAAAATAAACTCATTTGTTATTTATTTTCAAAGCTGATACAAATCTTTCCATCTGCGTGTTAAATAGAGAGCTGCAGCATGGAGGTAATCAGCTTAGCATAACGCCCGGCAGGAGGCTCCTTCCAAGGTTAAAAATTGGACCTAACAACTCCTCCAAAATTCATTAATTATATTCTGGGTGGCAGAACATTTCTGCTGGAGAAATGTAGTGTCGTGGCAATGTAGATGCATTACTGAGCTTTTAACTTTTTTCTTTTTTTTTAAACTATGAGTATAATTATGATAAATACTTTAGATCAGGAAACATTCAGCAGTGCAGAGGGATGACAAAAATAATCAGTAGTCTATTCTGGTGGATCCATCCATCAATCCAGTGCTTTTTATTTTCAGCTTAAACTGCAAATAACAGTGTAAATAAATCAGCTCCTTCAGCTGATCACACGCCGAGAAATCCTGCAAACACTGCGTCACTAATAAATTTAACATTGCACAATTATTTTTATTTATTTATTTATTCATTTATTTTGACATCTGCTTCATTTCCAGCCCAAACATTATTTTTCTAAAGACTCAGTGGTGAATTTTGGAGATTAAAAAAGAAGTTTACTGCAAAAGTATTTCAATTAAAATAGGTGGTTAATCAGCCAGTTGTGATCACACAGGTTAGCAAGAAGGAAAAAATTCCTAAAACACAACTGGTTTACTTTACTAGTTAACACAAAGACAAGATGGGTGTATTTAAAGTTACTATTGTTACAGCACACACACACACACCCATACACACACTCATATATTTACAGTCATAGAAACAACAAAAGAAATGTGTACGCACACAGATGCAGATCAATATTTGCTGCAAGCACAGAGAGTTCTTCTCAGCAAAGTAAATGAGCTCAACTAAGTCACTGACAGATGTAGTGATCAGTGTGTGTCTGTGTGTGTCTGTGTGTGCACACTCCATCACCTTGACCCTAATTACAGGCAGACATTGTAATAGAGTTTGAGTATGTGTGTGTGCAAGATACATTACTGGCCTTCTCTCTTCAGCAGTGTGTGTGTGTGTGTGTGTGTGTGTGTGTGTGTGTGTGTGTGTGTGTGCACCACAGGGAAATACTAGTTAGCATATCAATTACTGCAGAGCTAAATCACTGCTTGTAAAAACTTGTTGGGTCATTTCCAGTTGTTGAAGTTGTGTCTAATTGCAGATGCACCAGCCTGAAACACGGCACACTGAATCTGCTGTAAAGAGATGCACGTCAGACCTTTGCTGAAGCATCTACATTGATCTGAGAGGATGAAATGCATTTATCGCTATTTTGATAGAACAACTTAGCGTTGTAATGATA
>JAMQGT020013752.1:0-202663 GCA_024447675.2 Pterophyllum scalare | reverse complement strand
GCTCAAGTGCCTCTTGTTCATTGTGCTATTATGTTGCATAAATCTGATTCCACAATAGCATTTAAGCATAGAAAAGGTGTCACCTGCTTATACAGTAGTTTTTGCACACTTCAGTGAGACAACCCAATACCCATGGCAAAAAGAAAGATTGCTACATTAGCTAGATAACTGCACTGGTTGAGCAAAGCCTGGAATAGCTTATTTCAGCAGACTTCAATCCATGTTCCTGTTTTTGGCATTACCTCAGCAACAGTTCACAGATCAAAAAGATTATAACAGTGCACATTTTGTTGGATGATGTCACTCTTTGGCAAAAGTTTCAGCTTTATGCTGTATGGGCCTGGAATAAGTGTTAATACACGTAACTGGGGCTACAAAAATAGACCTAAGAAATTGATTTGGGTACATGTTGTGAGGTACTGGTGATGAAAGAGATGCTAAAAATAGAGGGGATGTACAGCAGCAGGACACAACCTAAGCAAAGCTTGACAGTTGTGGTGGTAATCCCATAAAACACGTTAGATAACTAAGCCACCGGGCGTCCTGCCGAACCATTGTTCAGTGGCCACTTAAACACTCACAAGCAGGGACAGTGGGAATGGTACTTTAAAATAAAAGAATCACCCAGGGATCCACTTAAGCTTAACTCATAATGGAGCCCACGAGTCAAGTGCCTCTACTATATTAAATCCGTTCACTGTAACTGTTAAGTATTCCACGGATGCCTAAGCGTTGTTATGTTCCAAGAGCAATGCATTAAAATCCTCCTTAACATGGCCAAAAATAGCGAGTCGATTGTTGATTTCAGAAAAAAAGGAGTAGACATACAAATACAAATACACACACCTCTAATTAATGGATGTGTGGTGGAGCAGCGGAACAGTTTAAGTGTTCTTGGGTGTCTGTATATCACAGAGGACTTAAAGAAATTTCAGAAAAGGCTGTACTTAACACTTAAGAAGCTAAAGTCCTTGGCCAAGTTATTAGTAGCTTCTACAGGAGGAGCAGTAGGAAGATCTGAACTCACAAGCTGGTGAGGTGTCTGCAGAAAGCCCAGGGGATACTGAAAAGAATATATCGACGTCAGCCGCAGCCTGGTCGCCCTGCTGCCACCGTGCTCCCAACTGATCGAGAAATCCCGCTACTGTTCCACACCGTATCAGTGGTTTCCTTCCTCAGGCTGTGAGACTGAGCTGAATTCATACTCCACATTTCACTAATAATATCTTTATTTTCAGAATTATTATTCATTTATAATTTTTTTGCTTTTTTGTTAGTAGCAAAAAGGGACTATTCAGCAAATTTTTTTTACAGCCCTGTGCAGCATAATAATTACTAAAATGAATCTTCAGTCTTGAGAAATTAACAATTAATAATACCGTGGCAAACCCATTAGTCTAAAAGGCATCTGCTACTGGTCCTCAGAGACTGTTCTCATCCTTAAAGTCGACTCAACCAAAGACGTTTGAAGTGATGAAGCAATGGAAAATCCCTGTTCTCAATAAAGCTGTTTTGAACTCGTCTCAGAATCAGTCCATTCAAAACATCGGTTTTTAGTTGTCTTAGCTTACCAACATTTTGAGGACAGCTGTCTTTTCCCTTCTGGCTCCTGCAGTCTAATTCTCCTGTCCTAAATCTGTCTTCTGTAAGGCAAAAAGAGATGAAAACAACAGGAGATAACTATATGATTGAGGCAGAAAAATGCGTGCATCCATCTATCTAATTTCTAGCTGCGGATCCATTTTAGGGTTGCAGGGGTCCCTGGACCCTTTCCCAGCTGTCCTAGGGTGAGAGGTGCGGTACACCCTGAATAGTTTGCCTGTCCATCACAGGGTTAACACAGACAACCACACACACTCTGACATTCATACTCACAGCCAAATCAGGACCACCACTTTGCCTAACATGCAGCCACACAGAAAAGCCACATCCACCACCAGGAGCTTCAGGCCAGGAACCGTCTTTCTGGGAGGTGGCAGTGCTAACTACTGCACCACCCACAGGAAAATACACAGAAAAACAATAAAGCCCTATTCATACTGAAGTATCATTTGAGTGTCAACAGATGTTTATGCTCTGCTACCTATCTGTCACAGTTATCTGACTTCAATAACAGAGATCCTTTGATAATGACAGGATACCAAATATTCTTCCCTGTGTTTTAGAATATTCACAAACCGATATCTGAAAGCATTTCAGACTGCAAAGAACACAGCAGTGTAAAGAAATTACACTGTGTAGCAGGGGGAATGCTGTGGGATATATCCAAGAAAGAAAAATACATTTTAAACAGGAATTCTGCCACATCCTGACCTGACCTATATCAGTAGCTTGTGTGTGATCTTACTTTGTGCATTTGCAGGTTATCAGGTACCCATGTGAACAATCACTCTGTGGCAAAAACTCTTGCACTCTCCCTCAGTTAATATGGCGTACACACAGGCAACATTCAGCTCATTTATGTGTGCTCAGTCTGCATGGCAAACACTACAGTATGTAGTACCAAATCTGAAAAAGGTCAGTTGTTTGGCTCTCTGATATACCGCAAAGATTTATAGGGGTCTCCAGAATGAGATGCGGTCATTTGAGGTAACATAATCTCTCTGTTCTTTAGGGCACGTCCATCTAACAGACTTCAACATCGCAGCCATTGTAAAAGACGACCTCAAAGCAACATCCATTGCTGGAACCAAACCATACATGGGTAAGAAAATGAAATTTTGATATGAAAAAGCTATTCCAGGAAACAGTTTGAAACTATGACCTTTAACTTTAAGAAGTCAACACAATTCATCTTTAATGTTTGAAAGGTAGTTGGGATTTTCAGTTAGAGAGAGAATTAAGCAAATGCTGTTCCAGGGTCAGCTTTGGAATTCAGGTATTAGTTTTAAAGATAACTAGATGGGCAAATTAAAAAATATATATATATATGTATATATATATATATATATATATATATATATATATATATATATATATATATATATATATATATATATGTGTGTGTGTGTGTCTATATATATATATATATATTTAGGACTGATATTTAAATAAACATGATAAAGAGATGAATGATGGACTGATGGGCACACAATTGACTAAATTCAAGTTAGTCCTTCATAACTCCTAAATCAGACTTAAGTGGATTCAGCTGCAGAGAGATCAGCGCTAACAGGGCCGTATGAATGATGACCATGCGTTTGTGTGCGCTCAAAAAGGGGTTTGCATGTGGTTTGTGTGCTTTTTTTTTCCTTTATAAATTTTGCACTCAGGTTATAGAATGATCTTGCAACAATGTGCGAGCAGATTTCAGGCAAATACTCTATGGTATAATAGATAATTCATGGCTGCTCTGGGAAAAGAAAAGCACCCTCCACCCTTCCAAGAGCCTTCAGTAGATAAGCTGCACTTTCTCCTTTTCAGCAGGAAGGCAGAGCAAACCTAAAGGGAAGGTGGAGGGTTTATGTGAGCACGCATGTTTCTCAGTATAAGTTCCTCACAGTCTTGGTTGTCATATAGATAAAGATTTGCAGAGGAAAGGGTAAGAGATGAGTCATGGAGGGTGGTTTTTTTTTTTTGTACTATTTAAAATCATTGATATTAGATGATTCACTTCCATGGGGAGAAAAGAAACGATTTTATTTAATTGCTTGTGTTTGTCTTAATCTGTTATTCATTACAGAGATGATCCAATGCAATATATTCCAAAGATGATGCCAACAATTATTGTTTTACCCCTGGAAAAAAGTATGAAATTGATGTTTTCCATCACTTAACCTTAAAAAATACTGGTTTAAGCTCTTTTGTGCACAAACAACCTATGCATCATATACTAGATAACTTTAAAGACGCTTAACGTACACCTAATAAGGGATGCACTCGTACAACATTTTCCAGGTCCAGTAATGCGACTTATGTTACTGTTACTGAATAAGGACCCCGCTTAATTTATATGTAAACATTCAGGATAGAAGATACTCTGTATCAGCTGCATGGAAATTGAGATCCAAAATGTCCAATTGTAATAAGCGATAAATCTAATGAGAAAATTCATAAGCACAAAAAACAAACAAAAGAAACAAAAGAAAAAAAACATATTTCAATAAATCAACATTTAAAATGGCATTTCAAAATGAAAATGCATATTTTTGTATAAAACAGTATATATACATCCATAAAATATTAATGTAATACATTTTGCTACTGTTGATTTTAAATGCATGTATGAATACATTTTCCACATGATCTCATTGCATTACTTGTTTAGATTTCTTATTTAATCTGTTAGCATCTGGTGTCTATATATAATATAGTAACACAGAAACTATTCTTTACTCATGAGCTCATCACTTTATTTGAGTAAAAACGTACTTTGAACTCAACTCAAAATATTTAAATCTAGTTGCCACTAGAATAGCTGCCAATTTCTCTCCCGCAATACCTGACAAATTTGAAAATACATAGGCTAAACATGTTTTTGCATTTTCTTTTTTGAAGTTATTAGATACTACTACACTAATCTGATTACTCTGAAGATCACTTCTGTTTGAAATGTAGTAGGTTAGTATGATGTGGGGGGGTTTTTTTTGCTACTGTTGCCCCCATCTACTGTTACAACTCTCTGAGCACTCTGGCTGATTGCACTGAAATAAATATTCAAGTCTTGTCCTTGTCAGTAAAAATATATCAGCTGTACTTTTAGTTAGTGCGCATATATGTATTCCTTTTATCAAAAGATGACAAGTGCGTTTCAAGTAGTCTCTGAGTTCAGAAGGAAGATGTTACAGCAGCCCCAGTCTCCCCCATTTCATGTTTGAAAGGGCTTATAGTTAAAATAAACTCAAAATAGCCCAAGAGAGGGCAATCAAAAATATTAATAACATAAGATGTTGTAAGATGCTATAATGTATTATTTATGTTGTTTTTTTTCCCCCCATCAGCACCTGAGCTTTTTCAGTCCTTTGAGGGGTCCCACCCTGGCTACTCCTTCTCTGTTGACTGGTGGTCATTGGGGATTACGGCCTATGAGCTACTAAGAGGACAGGTAATTTAGACGCATACCAAGTACCATCACAATGTCTACATCACAGGTTACTTCTGACACACTTAACTGTGCTCAATAATGCAAAGGCGAGAAAAGCCCTGTAAGCAGGAGTTTAGACAGCCTCCGCAAAACAAAAGGAAGATGGAATTCTAATTGAATTTTACATTTAAGTTGACCTTACTGGGAAAGATATTTAATTGTTTAGTCATGGCGTGAGACGAATCGCTGCAGGAGAGCGAGAAAATAGAATCCGAGTTATTCTGAGAGCCGTATAATTGGAATTGATTTTTTAAAATAATATTTATTTATTTCGCGCAGTTCCCATCTGGAGAGTTTAGTTCTGATGTCATGGAAATAAACACAGAACATAATGTTTTTTCCTCAGTCTTCCTACTCCATTAGACTGAGTCTTAGAACTCAAAGCTGCGTGTTTGTTGTGGACTCAAATCGGACTGCAGCTGCACAGCATCATGTCATGTTTTAGGAGGATTACACAAACTACAGTAACCTCCATCTGTACTGACAAGGATGCTAAGTCCTTGAAACTTATCTGGAAGGGTCACAAATGTTTCCTGAAATTTTCTCTCAAGATTTCAGTGCAGTCTCCTCTCACCCATCTACCTTTAACTGCTCAAATTTATTTTACCTCATCACTTATTTATTTTTTTATTTTTTTGGAGTTAACACCTCTTTTGGTGAGGTCTCACTATTCCCAGGAGGCCTGAAAGGGTCAGTTATGAGGGAGCCTTTTTAAAGCACTGTGACCCGACCATCTTTTGTTTGGTGTCATTAGTTCTGCGTCTTTAGAGGACTCAAGGGCAGTCTGGCTGCTTTTCAATACTGAAGAAACTCACTGTACTCTTATCTGGAGCACTGAAATAGGAGGGGGGATGAGAAAACACCCTGTGGACGGATAAACTTCAGAACTGGATGATCATACCGGCTGCAACACATGTGCTTCTATCTCTTCTTCTTGATATGAAGTGTTTCCATGATAAATGTGTCTATATTTTATACTTGAGTCTTCTGGAAGATTATTTCTGCATGAGGAACATCTGTTCTCACAATATTTCCATAACAATCACTTTCCACTCTTTCAAAAAATGCATTCTGTCCTCCTTCTGACCTTCCAGCTGCATGTTCTCTCCGGCTGAAATATCTTCTTTCAACCCATTAACCCCCCTCCCCCCACTACCCCTTCTGATTTTTTTGTCCTTTATCTGACCTCAGAGCTACATCTTCATCCCGCCTTCATCATCCCACAAAGCTGTGCTTTTTAAACCCTTCACTTATTCAGCAGAACATTAATACTTAGAAATGACATAAAGTGACAGACTAACTTCAGTTCTGTACTTTTTTGGGTGGTTTCTTTAAGTCGCTTTCATACTTTCATCTTCACCAAGACAATACATTTTCACCTCACCTGTCTCCTTTGGGTTTTAGCACTTTCTTTTTTGACTGACACACTCTAACAACATCCATAAAGCAAAAGTCAGTTTCTGGGTGTTAAAAACTGGTCTGTTGGATGTGAAAAATTCTTTGCCTGTTTGGAGATCGAGCTCACTGTTATCCACCTCCAGGTTATCTTTTCAACTTCCATTCTCTCCCTTAAACCCCTACCACTTCTCATTAAATTCAGCCTTTACTTGTCCCCCTGGGTTAGACCACTGGTTGAATGTACAGGTAAAGTAACTCAGCTTCTGTTGAGACTGCTGAATTAGTCACAGTTGCTTAGCCTTTTCCTCCAGCCTCAGTTTTTTCAGTTATATCAAACTTCTTCAACAGAGTGTTGGTCAAAAAAAAAAAAAAAAAAGTCTTGGGGCATTTAGTTAGTCTGATCCAGCTTCATCTTGTTTTGTGTCATTCTGGATCCCTAAAGTTTATCTATAGAAGTTTCTTCTGTGATGTAATCTGCACATTGCTTTAGAGTTGCCCACCAGTTGTGAGGAACAATATGTACTACTCAAATGACTGATAAGTGGTTCTCAGTGGTTGCTTGCTGTCACTAGGTAAAATCAGTGGCAAAGAAGATGCTACACCAGAAACCTCCATGTGATTTCTTTGGTCAAGGGGTGCATGTGTGAAAGGGTCTCAGGTTGCCAGTAACACCCTATCTCCTCACCCGTCCTCTGCTCTACTCTCCTCATTTCAGAGACCATATGTGATGAAATCCAGCACACCAGCCAACGAGATCCTTCAAACCTTTCACAAGATCCACCCAAGTTACCCAACAGCCTGGTCTTTGGAGATGAAGTCTCTTCTCAGAAAGGTAAATGAGTAGCAAACGGATAAGAAACAGCAATATAAATACAGGTTTAAAAATTATGCATTATACTATTTATTCCTTTGTTTCTCCCGGTATCCGTATTAACCATTGGGTGTCTTTGCTGCTTTGTATGACTTATGGCAATTTTTCTCCAGTGTTGGAAATCTTTATCTCCTCTGGGAAGACTATTATCCATATCAGGCACCAGCACACTGAGGCTACAGAATCTTAATTGGGGTGGGGGGTCACTTTCATTGTTGCAGTCTTACTCGCATACAGTGCAGGTTTAGAATTCTAATCAACTACAATCAGGTGTTACTTGCATGCATAAATCTAAGGTACCATTCAAAAAACTGCTCAAACCAATGATGTAGAGACACAGAGAAGCATATACCTCTCTGTGTGTGACTAAATACTATAAATACCAATTAGATTAGCTTACATGTTATTGTATGAATTTTATATAATTAGTCATTCAGCTGTCAAAAGTCCATTGATATTGTTGCAATGCTAAAAGATTCGCTGCTGTTGTAGGACTTGGGTTTTATCTTGGCAGCGATCCACTGCAGTCAAACTGTTGCATTGCTTCGTGCTCAGACTCCTCGAAGCTCATTGGCATTCCGGTTGCATGTGTATATGTGTATGAGGGAGTGAGCAGGAGAGAGAGGGGAGAGCGATGTAAAGAATGTGAGAATATAAGGGAAGAATTTTGTGCCCAGTGAATTTGTCCTTCATCTTTGATCCTTCAAAGCCCACTGTGTTATCCCATCCCCATTAGCTTTCTATGGGTTTCATTTTTTCCTGCTCCTTTTGTCTCCTCCTTCTTTCAGTCTCTCTCAAGCTACCTCCTCATGTCCCTCTCGAGGACCTCTACCACCCACTTTGTCCCTGTATCCTCATTCTCAGACACATCCTTAAGGCAAACATGTACTCATGTCTCAGTGGGACTCTGTTCCTAACTTTTCAGCCATGCCTCCCCATGGACAATTGTTCTTACTCTAATCCTTTTGTCACCTTCAGTTGCTGTGCACAGATGTCCAGAAGCGCATTTCCTGTCTAGCAGAGCTACAGGATCTGGACTACATGTCAGACGTCAACTGGGATGCTGTGCTCAGCAAGCAGGTCCCTCCAGGTTTTATTCCAAATGTGAGTGCTAGAAATAAACTCAGCACTGTGACAGTGTGGTACACAGCAAAATTCTCACATCTGAATGTTTTATTTCCCTTCTGGATTATGTAGCTAATTAAAGTTTAGATTTTGCTCTCCTAAAAAACTACAACATTATTTTAATTTGAAGTAAAAAACAAACAAACATACCACGCTGTAAATAAGCCATCGGTGGAAGTTAAATTACCTTACAGTTTGTTAGAGTATGATAGTATGAGTTTGTTCTTTACCATAACAGAATAAAAACACCATCTGTTCCTGACAGCAGTCCTCCTTCCACTGCTTTCCCATATTTATTTCCATACCGGTATTTACCCTAAAGCAGCAGGATGTTGGTAATGAAAGATGAAGATGTAGCCACTGTTCAGCTGATGTTTTCTGGCCAGTCTATAAACACTGCCCCCTGCTGGGCTGAACTGGATCAACTACTGCATATAGACAGGGTAACACAAAGGCAGCCATATGTCTAACAGCAGCTAAATAGTCAATGGGTCATTATGGCAAGTTGGATAGAGGTAATAATGTCATTAGACAGGATGCCAAGTTGCTTTTCTGGCAAGCTGATGTGCTATCTTCTGTAATGTCAGGTTCTTACAAAGGTTGCACTGATTTACTGCAACCAGCTGGTGACTGAAGGGTGTAAATGAGAATCTACAATCAAAGTGCAAAGTAAATTTGACAGTCTCACAGAAGAGCCTTCAGAAAAAAGAAAAACTGAAACAAATCAATCATTAAGTAACTAAAAAAAAGTCTCCTACAAGGTGATAGTAACTGTCACTGCTTTGTGCAAAATCTGAATAAATGGACAATAATGACTGTTAGGAGTAAATGGTCAATTAAATGACTTTATCTAGTTTCAGTCTATAGCACAGCAGAGCAGCTGGTATCCCCAGTGGTCAGGGTACCACAGCAGAAGAAAGGCACAGAGGATCAATGGGGAATTGACAGTGTCTTTCTGTTTAATTATAGGCACATGCACAGTCTTTAGTGAGGAGAAACTCAGCCCTTATGTTTTGTTTCCTAACTTTATTACACTCAGCCTTTTTTATTGTTGTTGGCTTGCTACAGTTTGTGTTTCACATTTTACCGTGTTCGAAAGCATTGTTGAACATGACAAATTACATTAATGCATAATCACTGTAACAGAGGTGTCAGATATTTAGTGGTACAAAACATTTGGTGGTGCAAAATTCAAAATGTTCCTCATCCTGTTTCTATTTCCAAAACAGAAACATACATTACCATTTGCTTTTTTGTAAACACTAATATAACACCTTGTAGCCACTTCTGCCCACACCCTTTTCCTCTTCCCTTTGATTAAATGTGTATCTTTATTTGATTATGTCACTTTAGAGGCGGAGACTAAACTGTGACCCCACATTTGAGCTGGAGGAAATGATCCTGGAGTCCAAACCACTTCACAAGAAGAAGAAAAGGCTTGCTAGAAAGACCAAGGACCATGGCTCTGATGGGTCCCCGCAGGTAGGCACACACACAAAGTGTAGCTAGCATATGTTTGACATTGATGTTTGATTATTCATTTATTGTTTACATCTGTGTTCTTTTGAGGAAACATTTCACTTGATTTTTGGTTATCTTAGCATGTTTTTCCCTCTCAGTGCTCATCATTATTCATCAAAGAAGGCTTTGCACTGGTTTGATTTGGCCCAGTTGGTCTTTAGTTCATCTTTTAAATGTCTCTGAAGTACTATAAAGAAGGGCAGGTTTTAGAGCTCTGTTCTCTCTCACCTTCAACAGAATTAAAAAGCTGTTTGGCTGATGTGTGTGTGAGGAATGTAAAGAGAGCAATCACACAGCTGTTTATTCATTTTAGCCTCACTACATAAATCAGCTGTTGTCTTGTGTGTTTGCACAAAGCAGACAGTAAAGGACTGAAAGGTTAATCACTCTTTCCAGTGAGAACGTAAGCATACACTTTTTTCATTGTGACAGTGAGAGCCCTGAGGGATTAGACATATAAGAATCACGCTAAAAATAAGATGCGTACAAACTGCACAGTAATGTGTGTTGGATATGTTTGCTGTCCTAAAATATTATACCACACCACAGAAAAATTTCCAAAACACTTCTCACACACACACACACACACAAAAAAGGCACACAATCTAACCTGTTGCACACATGTATACACCCAGTGCCATTACAAACTTACTAAGTTTGGCTCGACGCTCACCCTTTGGCACAGTGGAACAATTTATGGAACTCTTTTCTAATAGAAGCAAAGCAATTTGTGCGGTCTAGACTCCAGAGCGCAGTCTTTGCCAGCTTGCAATAAGAAGTCAGAGCTGGCCCAAAGTGCACCATGTTTTATCAAAGCTGACAGTTGCTTGTGGAGGCTTGTCTAAGTGTGTATATCAGTAATATCTCACTGTGCAGCTAAACAACATTTCTAAACACTTGGGCTATTTTGTCAGAGGGAATGTCACCTGTTCTAAAGAAATAATAATAGTAGACTTTCAAGGAAATGTTTATTACGTTTGTGGACACAAGAGGAGCAACAGTGTAAGGCTAAAGGGAAGCAACTTTAACCCTATTTAGGCAATATGAAATGTAGAACAGTGACTCCCAACCAAGGTACCACTGGCACTGACATAAACTGCATTTTATTTTGGTCACTAAGTGCCATGAAATGAGAAACTCCTTGATGGAGCCCGACCAATATGGAATTTTTAAGACCGATGTCGATATTTAGTAATGTTAAAAACTGATAGTCCGATGTGTTAACCAATATTTTTGGCAAAGCATAAACAGATTTTCCCAATATTTGCTGCATGTAGTCATTTGTTAACTCATTCGCGCTCTCTCCGACTGATCGGATCAGCTGATTGTTGTTTGAGGTCTTCCAAACATGGATGTTGCCTACAGGGATGTTGCAGAGCGCCCTCTGGTGAACAAACTGTTTAGTGTCAACAGTCATAATATGGTTGAAGGGTATTTCTTCTGTCTCTTCTTTACTTTTTAAATTTTCATTCATAAAAAAAAATCTGTTAAAAATGCCTATACAGATATTGATTGATTGATTGATTTTATTTATTTGACAGATTCATAGTCCACACACACATAAAAAGGGGGGAAAGAACATCACAACAACACCTTATAAAAGACTTGCATACCAGTGTTTCCACAAAGATGACTGGTAGCGCAATGCACTAGCAGAGGAGTGTGACAACATTACAATAAGACTATTCTGGAGCTGCACAAACGACACATAAACTTATATATCAAATTTCTCATAAGTGCCTGAAATGTCCTGACATGTGCATTACAAAACATTTCACTTGCACTACTGGACCTGGGCTTTTTAAGCAAAATTCTCAAAGAGTCATTATAAGCAACCCTAAGCTTCTGCATGCTAGCTTTTTTGAATTTGCACCACAAAGGGGCCGTGTACAGAGATGTACAGTAGGCTTTGTATAAACTTATCTTTACCTCGTCTGAACACATATGAAATTTCCTTACCAGAATGTTTGCCTGAGCATACAATAGGCGACACTGCCGATATATGTCATCATCATCACAGAGCTGATCTGTGATGTAGTGACCCAGATATTTAGTTTTTGAGCAGATATTTAACAGCCAGAAATCTGGAAAACAAAGGTCTTTATCTGCTTTAGTCCTGCATATTAGCACAACAGTTTTCCTAGCATTATATTGCACATCATATCTCAATCCATAATCAGAGCAGACTTTCAGTAACTGCTGAAAGCCGGCACTGCTAGGTGAGAGAACAGCCAGATCATCGGCATACATAAAGTGATTAATCAGAGTATCACCGATCATACACCCAGTTTTACAGAGATTTAATTGCTTCGACAAATCATCCATATACAGATTAAACAGGACTGGTGAAAGAAGGATAGATCGACAAATAGCTAATATCAGCTGATAATACTCGTCTGCCTCCTCTATTAAATAGTTGCTAAAGGTAGGGGATAAATGGTAATTTATGTGGGTACGTTAAATGAGAAAGGTTGGAAACCACTAGTTTACAGCGCTGTCAGTTCACTTTAGTTCAGTTTTATTTATATAGCACCAAATCACAACAGATGCCTCAAAGTGCTTTTGTAGGATAGCATCACCAAACAGTGGGGCATTTATCTTTCCCTTTAAATTGCTTTCCAAATACATTAGTGCCACTTGACATTTTTTATAAATGGGTTGTTCAGAATATACAATTCTTGCTGTTATTTCAGTGATTATATTTGCATGCAGTTTTTGATGTTTGGAGCCTGTTCAAAACGATGTGGCCAAACACCCTTTTCTGGAATCATATTTTGCAGTGTGTGCTTGTCTGTCAGGGAGAATACTCACTTTACGGTCTATAAATATCAGCTGTGTTTTTGCAGTGCTTTACCATATCCATTTACTCGAGGCTACTGGGGCCACTTGTGATGGATGCATATAAGAGAGAGACAAAAAATAGTGAGCATTTGATATATATGTGTGTGTGTGTGTGTGTAAGAGCGAGGGTCTGTGTACCATTACTGAAGCACAGCAAATCAATATTGAATGAAGAAAACTGCCCTAATGTCTGTTCCAGCTCCTCACTCATTACCCTGAAGTTGGTCTATATTCTTTTTGCATGTTCCTCCCCTCCTCTCCTCTTCTCATTTTCCTCTTCTCCTTCCCAACCTTTGCTTTCCTCCCCTTTTGTCTGTATCCCTCTGTATTCCTGCACAATGATATCTAGATGTCATTCTAACATTTCCCTGTACAGAAAATGTCCCATTCCTCATCCATTTTTCTGGCTGCACTTTTATCTTCGTGCCTCCCTCTTCCTTTCACGGCCTTCGTAATGTAGCATGGAATTAGTTCAGTTAAATCACTGATAATATACAGCAGAAAATTGGACTGCTGTGAAAAAATAAATTAGCACACTCAAACATACAGAAACGCACACCTCTTTCCTAATCAGAGCTGTCACTCAAGTTTACTGTGTGCATGAGATAAACTGGAAACTTGACATATAGAATTAATTTGTGTAATGTGCGCAGGGTCGTAGTTGTTTTGCTGCTCAGTATGTTCTCGCTGTTTGGACAGGTGTCTCTCTAGGTTGTTGTTACTATTTTTGCAGCAGGTTGGTACTTCAGCTTTGCTAGCCTAGGTTACAGTGTTGTGGTTGAGTATGTTGGTGGCATTGTCTTGCATAATAGCAAGGAATTTTACAAGCATTAGATGGTTGAAATGATGTTCTGTGTGATTACTGGGGTATTGCAATGAGGTTTCTAGGCTGTCTGAAATGCCTACTCTGGTGATAGTAAGTTGTTCTTTGCCATAATGGCTGTACTGGGTGCCACATGACTGCGTTTGTGAGTTGTTTGTTAGCATTTTTTAGTACAGAGGCTAAGATGAATAATTTTAAAATGAAAAATGACATTATTAAATCGATTATATTAATGTTACAGAAGTCTTTCAAGTGAACATGCAGAGAATTATCACCTACAGTACTGTGCCAAAGGCTTGAGTCACCCCTCATTTCCCAAGGAACCAGACTTTCTTGTAATGTTTTTAAAGTGGTCTTGAGCAATTGTTCTCCAGGCTTTCTGAAGGTCTTTCGTAGTTTTTCTGATCTGACCTTAAGAAAATAACATCAACTATTTCAGTACCATGTACAGTAGTACCATGGAGAGCTACACAAAGAGAAACTAGCCCTAAATGCCTTTTCACCATGAGAAAGGCCATCTTCAAATGACATTAAGTTGTTTATATGAGGGTATATACTCATTTTTGTGCTTTCAGTACAGAAAAAGAGCAATCATGTTCAAAGTGAGGCAAAATTTAAGTAAGATCAATTGTAGGACAAATTTGATCTTTTTCTCAGTTATTTCTAGTTACTCTCAATTATTGCTCAAAATAAAACAACATTTAATGAAGATGAATGTGTAAGTAAACCAAAGCTGCATAGAAGTAGTGAAAAAAAAACCCACACTTAATTAGCGTTAGTGTCAGGTAAATCGATGGGCCGTTGGAATAGAGAGAGAGCTGCGTGTGGATCTGAGGATGCAGCTCCATGTGTGCCACGGCTTAAAAGTGCAGAGTCAGAACTTGGCTTCAGTTTAATTCTGAAGGAGTATCATCAGGAGCAGTCAAAGAGTTGTAGTATAAGAAGTACTGCTCAGAAGGATTGTACAGCAAAGATTTTTACACTTAGCAGTTACAGCCTGAGATGAAGATTTTTGTCTGCACTCTTGAAATTATAGTTCAAACATTCATTTGATCCATTTTTCCATTATTCACCTCTAACTTCACTATTACAGAGGAGGACAAAATTATTAGCCCCCCTATGAAATTGTTAAAAAATTTTATAAATAAAAAAAAGTGCTTTTTTTAATAGAGAAAGGGATTTTTCAACATAGCATTTTTAACCATACTGGTTTTCTTTAGAAACATAAATTATTTCTATTTGCACACAATAACAGAATTATTTTGATGAAAAAGTAGCAGTTTCAGTATTATCAATATGAAAAACTATGATTTTAAGCAATGATTTTACCTTTGTAATGTTCAGAGCTTTTAAAATCAAGTTAACTAAGGGTTATCTCCCAATTTACACACAGAATAAAAACCTCTACAAGGGTTCGAGCTGTCACTTGAGAAAATGTGATGCCAAAAATAAAATAAATCAGCTTAGACTTGAGAAAAAGAATTGCTGATGCTCACAAAGAAAGAGATAGATATACAAAGTTATCACAACATTTCCAAATGTCAAGAACTGGAGTAAGAGGTGTCATCGAGAAGTTCAAAGAGAGTCACACAGTATAGAACAAGCCTGAGAGAGGTAGAAAGCAAAAGATGTCAAAGACAAAACCAGTGAGAGATTTGTCTGTAGAACCCAGAACAACTGCCAAGACACTGGTAAATTACTTAGCCGAGCTGGGAGTTATAGTCTCAAAGAAGACAATCACTAGAACGCTGAGCAAGAATGGACTGTGAGGTTGCAAACCAAGAAAATCTCCACTTCTGCAGAAGAGACAACTTCAAGCCAGACTGAAGAACGCTATGGACAGACATCCTTTGGTCAGATGAGGCAAAACTAGAGCTCTTTGGCCACAGAGAGGCTGCTTATGTTTTTCTTCCAACACGACAGTGACCCAAAACATACTCTGCTCCCGGTGAAGAACTACCTCCAGAAGACCAAAGTGAACCTTATTGACTGGCCTGCACAAAGCCCTGACTTGAATCCCATTGAAAATCTGTGGGGTGAACTGAAGACCAAGGTTCATGCCAGAAGACCGACAAATCTGGAGGTGCTAGAGAGATTTGCCAGAGAAGAATGTGCTGGGATTGTTCAGGAGACATGTGTGACTCTTGTTGAAAACTACAATAAATGATTGCAGGCTGCTATCCAACAAAAAGGATACACAACTGACTATTAGCATTTTCACCGTTTTTGTGAAATAATTTTGTTTCTGTGTGCAAAGTAAAATGATGTAAGCATCCAAAATAAAACTAGAATGCTTGGAAAATGCTTGGCTCTGTTTATCAGAGCTTGGGAAATACTTTTTAAAAAAAAACATTTTCTTAGGGGGAATAATAACTTTATATCACTGACTGTTCACAAACTGCAACATATTGAGCTTCTAAAATTGCAACAGTTTGACACGCCACATATCCACAAGCTGAATTCAGTTTCTCATTACCAGTCACAGCAAATCAGCCCCAGCCTCAGACATGGACCTTGAGAAATGTTTCTGTTAGGCGTTCATCCAGCAGAGCACTCCCTGTTGGTTTGTCTCATTAAATGGAAAGTTTAATCTATCATTTGCAGCAATTAGCTTCTGAACTGTCTTTTTAAAAGCATTAAATAAAAAAAGAGAGGAGGACACAAAGAGAAGAGAGAACAAGTAGTGAACTGTCAACGGTTAAAGCAAGCCCAGAGGCTTTTGGCAGCTTCCTTTCTGACGTTCTCTCTCTGTCTACAATAGTTTATACATCTGCCCATATAGTACATTTCTACAATCCCAGAGGAAGGAATCAATCTCCATCTGACCCTCAATATTCAAGACAGTGTAAACAAGAAGATGCAGAAATCATACTGTAGATTCAGTGACTCGAAAGCCAGAAAAATACATAGTAGAAGTGTTGATGGTGACAAAGCAAGCATGAAAGAGAAACTGACAGAAAACAGGTGTCCCAAATAAGCTTTGTGGTGCAGTTACACAAAGTTTGAAATAGGTGCATTTGTGACATGAGTTAAATTAGTTTGATGCATTTTAACAAGACATGCACTGTAACATATGCATAAATATTAAAGTGTGTGAGAGATGATAAAACATCTTTCATGTTTTAAACAGTTCATCATACATGTCTATAGTGGTTAAACATCTTATTGCTGTAACTGTTTTTGGGCAGTCAATGAATATCTACAGATTAACACCACCCTGCAGATTAGAGTAGGATATATGTGTTAAGTCATATTTGGAATTTATTCAATAAATAAACAGATGTTCTTCATCTGTAAGAACAAGGCATCAGATACAGATATGGGAAGATCAGGGGAGACCACAAAAGTCAGGAGCACACCTTTAAATCAAGTACTTCTAAAAATTAGCTTTATTCAGTCAGATCAGGCAGGTTGTGCCCTAAAGAGAAGCTCTGTGGCAGTTTTTCAGTAATGCATTTTTTGCACAAGCTCCACCTGCAACAGGATGAGATTAGAAAAAGGGTAAGTCCTATCACATGGTGTAGCAGTGTTGGAGAAAAGTTTTTTTTTTTTTTTATGGGTCCTGTCATGTCTATAGATCTTAGATGTGATGTGTAATTATGACATTATTCGAAAGAAAACGGTATCATACTACATGTCTCATCTGTCATGTCTTTTATCCTTCACATCATGCCTGACAAACTGTGAGTGGCTGCCTGTTTGTTTCTGTGTCCTTTCTTTTGTCTGTATCACTCATTCCGAAGCTTGCGGTCTCTGTCTCTGTGGTTCTGGCACTATGTTCTGGGTTCATGCAAATCTGCTTTTTGCTTTTCTGATACTGCACTGAAAGTGTCCCTTCACTTCACAGAAACTCAGAGGCTCACTTGCAGTCAAGATGTATGCTAATCACAGGGCTGTTTCCCATTTCTACACAGTCTCCCTCTCTCTCAGGGATGCTTGCAAAATCATAAAATCCACTCCCAAATCCTTCTGCTCCTCCTTTCCTCCAGCTTTGCCTCTCCCCTCTCTCCACTCTCCACTCTGTCTTCCTGCCCTAAATTAGTTGATAGCTTTTGGATGCCAGTTGCTGCCCCCCTACTGTGACAGCACCTGTACAGAACCTCTCTGCTAGGCTGTGTGACTGACAGCTCTGGCAGGAAGTAAGCCATTTGGAGTTTGGAGTATGGAGGGCCAATCTAACTAAGCTTGAAGGGGAAGCACCACATGCCCATACGTGCATGTGGAACTTTGAGTATGATTCTTTCTACTAAGGACAAGGCCCTTAGACACCCTAATAATTAAACAGTTTAGGAAATCCAATAAAATTTCAAAGGTCCCACGGGAATGGCTTTAATATACTTAGCATAGGGTTATGACATATGCAGTTTTTCCTCCATTTTTCTCTCTTATATTGTGTTTCTCCTAGTCTCTCTCTCTGGCGTGCGAGCGTGCACACACACACACACACACACACAAAGAGCACAGTGTCATAATGATGATGTATCTCTATGATCTTGCCTCATTGTCTCCTAGGGAAAGTGAGAAAGCACCTGTCTACTTGTCTTGGCACTAGAATAGTCAGGACATCATAGTATGACAGAGCTAGATGCTCTAATATTAAGTGGGCCAGATGTGTCTAAGTAGGCCTGCATACAGCAAGTGGAGACATAAATGTCCTCTAAGTTAGGTGAATTTCTCCTGCTGACACCTTTTGCACTATGTAAACAGTTTGCACTGTACTGAGTGCCACCATGCAGTACAAATCCAGGGCATCAAGATGAGAAGAGTAACGATGATTAATGGCTGGCCCTGATTTTATGCTTGCTTTTTCACAGCTGTCGTGAGTCACTCTTGTTTTTTGTTTTTTTCTGTATTTGTCTCTCTCCCAGAATGGGCAGCTGCAGCAGCGTTTGGATAATGTCCAGAGAGACTTCATTGTCTTCAACAGAGAAAAGTAAGACCCTGTACATTCTTTACAACTGATATTGCCTTCTCATGAAATAAATACCATTGTAGCTTTCAGTAAATGAAAGAGAAAAAATAAAACAATGATTCTAAATGAAGTTAATATTGTAAATACTGTTTGTTCTTTACTGAAAAGTTTGGATCTATTTGATTCACTGGTTGTGTGGTTTAATAAACCTTCTAGCTAGTTGGTGGAAGCATGTGGGATGGTATAAAAGATCAGTAAAATGTGTGTTTGTGGAAGAAAACATGAGCCATATGCAGAATGTAGGTGTATGATTTAGGTAAAAATAAAGACAGTATCTGGCAGAGACTGTCCCCAGTACTGACTATACTGTACATCAGAAGTTTCTGGGAGTAATAAAAGATGTGATTCATCATAATAATTTGCATAAGTAAATGTTCAGACAGATGCAGTGTTGACTCATGCTAGGGCATATTTTATAAGAACATAAAATAATTTGATGAAAACGACTATAGTATTTGGTAATTATTATTATTATGTTCATTTGGTACTATAATGTATGGACAGCAATATATAGTCATGTATCGATAATGATGTAGACCATCCCTCCAGTAAAGCCTTCTGTGCTCCTAATACAAGTTAAAGTTCTCTATAAGAGTCACCTCGCAGCCGCCGCAGACTGACGACAGCCAGGTGTGCAAGCTCAGCAGGCAACTGAAATGACCCACCCCATTGCCTAGAGTAGGAATTGGACCGGAGATGAAAGATCCACTCTTCTTTACAACATTGCTTCAGGTCATTGAAGTGTGCCGGCTTTATGCACAGCTCTTTTGATTTCTTGACAAAGCTTATCAGTCAGGCCTGGACTTCGGGCCAGTGCAACACTTTTCTTTTTCTTTTCTTTTTTTGCCCATAATGTGATTTCCTGCTGCTTGGGATGATTGTCCTGTTGCATGAGCCAATTTGGGCTGAGCTTTAGCTGTCAGACAGATGGCCTCACATTTGACTCTGGTATACTTTTGTATACAGAGGAGTTCATGATATACTCAATGACTGCAAGATACCCAGGTCCTATGGCTGCAAAACAAGCCCAAGTCTCCACCACAGCATTTAACATTTGGTATGAAGTGTTTGTCTTGTGGTTTGCTCAGATCCTACTTTGCAAACCTAAGTCGTGCTGCCATGTTCTTATTTTAAATAGAAAATACTTTCTCCTGGCAACCCTTCCAGACAAGCCATACTTGTTCAGTCTTTTTCTAAATCCACTGTCATGAACATTAACATTTAACATACTAACTGAGGCCTGTTTATTCTGAGATGTAGCTGTTGGTTTTTTTTGTTTGTTTTTGCAATTTCTCAGGGCATCACACAGTCTGACCTGAGAGTGAATTTGCTGGGGTGTGAATTTGCCTGGTACGATTGGCAGCTGTTTTCTACTTGTAAATAATCTTTCTTACTGTAAAATGATGGACTTCCTGTTGTTTGGAAATGGACTTCCAACCCTTCCTAGGTTGATGGGCAGCAACAGTTGCTTCTCTAAGCTCAAAGCTGATATCTTTCCTCCATGGCACTGTGTTAACACAGACCAGCAAACTGCCAAAACTTCTGTTTTCATAGAGGTGCTCACACATGATGATGATCATTTAATCAAGTGCCTTTGCTTTGCAGCACCTGGCTGCTGCCTATCCTCTTAATTTCTATGGAAGTACAGTAGTAGTGCACAGATAATTGTTTTCACATGACTGTGCAAAGAGACCAAAAATTATGGTAAGCTGCAAAATGGCTAAAGTTTTGCTAGTGGCTGATAAGGTAGGGGGAAAAAGTGGCTTAATTTGGCTTTAATGGGACAAATAAAATAGTACCAGTGACTTTTTTTTGTTTGTTTTTACCAATCACGGGGAATAATTCAGAATGAACTGAGAAATATCAGTCACACTAGCTGATGCATGTTTCCGACTTAAGTATACATTTAAGAAAAATTATAAAATACCAGGTTGGCCATAATAGAGTGAACATCAAGCTAAAATGATGAAATGTCAGTGCAATTAGTTACTGATTGCATGGAAAAGGTAAAAGGTAAGATGATGCATAATTGTTTACTTTTATAGTATATAGTCGGATTTTTCTTTTAATTCATCTATGACTCAACATGCTTTTTATATCTGTTCTAAGAAATTTCCTTTACTCAACAGGTCAAGAAAAGCAGTGGTGGACTCAGAATCCTCTGAATTGTCCACAAGTGAGAAAAACAAGGCGATAGAAGATGGACAGAACAACAATATCGAGCCAGCTGCTTACTTATCAGGATAGATCTCACGAGGCGAGATCCCTGCTTACTCCCTCATCACTTGCACCTGCCCACAGCTTATATCTATCTGCAATTTACACCCAGACACACATTATTCTATCAGCACAGGCACACAAAACTGGTTTTCAATGTTCCTGCACCACTTTGTTATCACAAAAGAAAAAAAAAACTGCAGCACAGTATGCACTTGTGCATCACTGTTCACTCACAAAAACCCAAAATTATGAAGAACTCTAGAACTTAAAGAGTGAAACTGAGTCCTGGAACAGCAGCCATGCCACAGCCAGGCATTTTTCCTGTCACCAAGAAGAATGACTCTCAGCAGAGTGTCACTCATGTAATGTTCCCTTATATCCATCTGGTGCTCTAATATCTGCTCAGCTACTGGGAGTTGTTGCTGAGGTGAAAGGGAAGTTACTTCCCTGCCAAACACAAGACAATACCACATCTGCTCAGCTGGTCAGCCATGGCCAAAAGCTATATGTGCTGCTGCTGCTGCTTTGGTGGGAGACTGATTTTTAGTCAGTGATGGTTATTTAAGTGTAACATGATTCACCAGTGCTACATGAAAAATGACTTACAGTAAGAGGAATGGCTATAAAGAGTTAGACTGACAGCAGACCAGTTGGGCAGCTGGTGCTGAAGAACACCCAGGATGACATTGCTGTTCCATGTGATCTATTTAAAATGGGATATAAGCATGAAACTAGGATTATGAAACATTACAACTGGACAGCTTAGAAATATAAAATAAGGTATTCGATTTAATGCGGCAACCACCAGTTCCTCTAAGAAAGGATTTATATAGCTAAACTGTAGACTTGAGCATGAATGGCTCATTTTATCAGAGCATCGGAAACATGTTGGTATTGGTCATGATGCGTAGCTTTGCCAGTTAACAAAGATGGTAGGATTTCAGCATTTGGTTTAAAGTCCCAGTTCCATGAGTAGCAAATATAAGCAAAACAAGTCACATGTTTTCTTGACTTGTTTATGGTTTATGTTGAATAATGATATATATTTAAAATGCAGCTACCAAACTGTAGCTTTAAAGTTAAGCTTTAAGGATTATTCTCAACTTTTGGACTAACCTTTGCTTCAATCTGCAAACGACCAACTGGGTCTTCGATGAAAACACAGAAAAGCTAGAGGGTAGATGTTATATGTTCTGCACTGAACCTTGCTTTGCACATGCTTCTTCATAAATCGTAGCATTTATGCACAGAGAAACAAACAAACAAAAAAAAAATCTAAAGCTGTGAGTGAATATTTGTCTCTTTAGAGGTGGTTTTATAGACAATGATTAAGCTGGCTCCCAGATAGCATTTTTCAGTTCGGTTAGCGTCTGCACTCAAGCCTGTTTTTGTATTTTTTTACTTGTGTTTTTTTCTGTTTTGTGTTGGATACAACCAAATACAAATGTGCCACCAGATAAGTCTGCAAATTTGTAATAGCTGTTAATTGCTCCCATGAAACAAGAATCCATTTGCAATCTGTCTCTGCATCAACATAGTTGATAGCAGCTGGTACAACACTGATATGAAATTTGGCTGCAGACACGTGAATACAAGGCGAGGAAATGTCCTTCATTCATTAAGGTTTGCCATAGACTTGGTCGATATTATATCCTGGAAACCACACCTGCCTCTGACGTTTGCAGGGGGTGCCTTATACCACAGATATGGCACACAGCTGGTTCCCTTGGCTACATGTGCATGTTTTAAAAACCTGAGCTTTTTTCACAATCCGTAAGTCGATGTGATTTATACTATAATCCCACTGTGCCACTCTGTTGACCTTGAGCTTGTCTAGCTGCAGTATCACTCAATCCTTTCAAGTCTGTGATCTCTTGTAATTACATTTAAAACATTGTTTAATCTCCAATTGAATTCCTCTTGGCACTTTTCTACTGAAGACAGGTGCAGTGTTTTTCAACTTACCTTTGTGTTGTTGTTGTCATGGATGTGATTTTAGAGATTCAGATTCCTGTATAAGTTGTAAGATGTAGTGAGATAGTTAAATGGATATCCATCCATCTATCCTCCATCTTCCACTTATCCAATTCAGGGTCACGGGGGGGAAAGACAGACAACCATTCACATTCACACCTATAGGAAATTTAGAATCAACAGTTAACCTAACCCCACTAAGTGCATGTCTTTGGACTGTGGGAGGAAGCCGGAGTTCCAGGAAAAAACCCAACCACACATAGTGAGAACATTCAAAAAAGATGGTGGATTCAGACTGAGGACCTTCTTCCTGTGAGGCAACAGTGCTAACCACAGCGCCACCATGCTGCCCCTTGATCATATAAGGGTATGTTGCCTCAAGAAGGCATGTTTGTCCCCTTCAAAAACCAACAAGTTATTTGACCCAAGTAATACCATTTCTCAACAAAACATATTTGTAAAGAAGAAGAATTTAGTCTGGGAATAGAATTGTTCAACACTTGTGAATCTCACCCCTCGTAAAGTTTCGTTGTCCTTTAGTTGTCACTGTGTGTTTATTGTAATTAAGTGTGTTGGAGTTGCAAACTGTTAAGGTGTGCCTTAAATAATAACTTTCTTTTTTCTGAACCAGTCTGCCTGTTCTTGTGCTTTATTTCATTTTTTAAAATTATTTTCTAAATTACTACATTTTACTGAAGATGATTATGACTAAAATGGGACAAAGTTGGATGTGGTGCTCACTCTGCTCCAGTCGAAATATAATGCTGCCCTCTAGTGCTGACTGACTAGAGTTACATTGAGTCTTTGCTTGAAAGCCTGTGGTTAATATGCAGAAATGTAGACATGTCAAAAGGACAAGGTTGAAAGCATTTTTGATATGACATTTTGAGAAACAGAAACATAAAGCTATTACCCAAAGCCAACTTTAGTCTTTAGTTTTGGTATGAAATTAGTCTAAATTGGCAGTGGATACTCTTTTTTTTTATGTGCCTCAGGGTATTCCTTTAAAATGCACCCTCAGTATCACAAACATTTCCACTTTCCCCTCTCACCCACACCCATCTACAGTCTACAGACCTGAGACCACCCCTACCACAGGTCATCTAGAAGGCAGAGTTCCTTCTCTCCTCCACAGAAAGCTGAGCTGAGACAGCACCTTCCACATTAATGTATCCACAAAGCTACAGTGGTGTGAAAAAGTGTTTGCCCCCTTCCTCATTTCCTGTTTTTTTGCATGGTTGTCACACTTAAGTGTTTCGGAACATCAAACCAATTTAAACAATAGTCAAGGACAACACAAGTAAACACAAAATGCAATTTGTAAATGAAGGTGTTTATTATTAAAGGTGGAAAAAAATCCAAACCATCATGGCCCTGTGTGAAAAAGTGATTGCCCCCTAAACCTAATAACTGGTTGGGCCACCCTTACCAGCAACAACTGCAACCAAGCGTTTGCGATAACTTGCAATGAGGCTTTTACAGCGTTCTGGAGGAATTTTGGCCCACTCATCTTTGCAGAATTGTCCTAATTCAGTTACATTAGAGGGTTTTCGAGCATGAACGGCCTTTTTAAGGTCATACCACAACATCTCAACAGGATTCAGGTCAGGACTTTGGCTAGGCCACTCCAAAGTCTTCATTTTGTTTTTCTTCAGCCATTCAGTGGTGGACTTGCTGGTGTGTTTAGGATCATTGTCCTGCTGCAGAACCCAAGTTGGTTTCAGCTTGAGTACACGTACAGATGGTCGGACATTCTCCTTCAGGATCTCTTGGTAGACAGCAGAATTCATAGTTCCATTTATCACAGCAAGTCTTCCAGGTCCTGACGCAGCAAAACAGCCCCAGACCATCACACTACCACCACCATATTTTACTGTTGGTATAATGTTCTTTTTCTGAAATGCAGTGTTCCTTTTACGCCAGATGTAATGGGACACACACCTTCCAAAGAGTTCCACTTTTGTCTCATTGGTCCACAGAATGTTTTCCCAAAAGTCTTGGGGATCATCAAGATGTGTTTTGGAAAAATTGAGACGAGCTTTAATGTTCTTTTTGCTCAGCAGTGGTTTTCTCCTTGGAACTCTGCCATGCAGGCCATTTTTGCCCAGTCTTTTTCTGATGGTGGAGGCATGAACGCTGACCTTAACTAATTTTGGGCGGCCGGCCACTCCTGGGAAGGTTCACCACTGTTGCATGTCTTCGCCATTTGTGGATAATGGCTCTCACTGTGGTTCGCTGGATTCCCAAAGCTTTGGAAATGGCTTTATAACCGTTTCCAGACTGATATATCTCAATTACTTTCTTTCTCAATTGTTCCTGAATTTCTTTGGATCTCGGCATGATGTGTAGCTTTTAAGGATCTTCTGGTGGACCTTACTGTGTCAGGCAGCTCCTATTTAAGTGATGTCTTGATTGAGAACAGGTGTGGCAATAATCAGGCCTGGGTGTGGCTACAGAAATTGAACTCAGGTGTGAAAAACCACAGTTATAGTATGTTTTAACAAGGGGGGCAATCACTTTTTCACACAGGGCCATGATGGTTTGGATTTTTTTTCACCTTTAATAATAAACACCTTCATTTACAAATTGCATTTTGTGTTTACTTGTGTTGTCCTTGACTATTGTTTAAATTGGTTTGATGTTCCGAAACACTTAAGTGTGACAAACATGCAAAAAAAACAGGAAATGAGGAAGGGGGCAAACACTTTTTCACACCACTGTACATCACATCTACCATATGTACAATGCCATCGCTGATCTGAGGGGGTGGGGACGGGGATCTCTGCTGATAAATGCTTTCCCAATCTACCGGGCGTCACATAGATATAATCAGCAAACCTCAGCGTAATAAGCTCTCTGCTTTTCAAAAAGGACACGAGAATTGCTGTGGATTTGCTGGGGCGTGTGCAAAAATGACAAGATGTCCACTGCATTTAATAACAAAAATGAATTATTACTTATAGTCTGCAGTTGTCCAAAACAAATAAGAGTGCATTAATGTTCTCCATGATAAGTCTACTTCCAATAACACTTAAAGGAAAGGAAAACCAATGCTGCACTTTCACCCCTTCTTTATTTCTGCGTGACTGGTAGCAGCACTACTTCCCCATGTGGGAAAGGAAAGGACTGGATGAGTACCACCGACTCATCTGACTACAATCTAAACACTGCTTGTTTGTTAAATATCTTTTTTTTTTTAATAGCCTGTCCTGTCTGGCAGCTTTTGCAATCAGAATCATGATCCGATTAACTGTTGTGCTAAACACATTTGCTTTTCCAAGATGAGCTCTATAAACTCTGTATGGGCTCCTCTTGTTAGTGTTTTTCTTATTTATTTATTATTATTATTATTCACATGTATACATGTGTGATACAGTGATACCAGAACTGACAGGTAGGAAAAAGTAAATAAAAAAGAACAGTGAGAAAAGAAAAAAAATGGGAAAAAATAAGAGAAAAGACAAGTACATGATCAACTGCTGCACCTGCAAGAAAACATACAAAAAACAAGACAAAAAGCAAAATGGATACATTGGCCAAAAATCTTGTTGCAGCGTGTGTGTGTGCATGTGTGTGTGTGTGTGCGTGTGTGTGTGTATCTGTGTGAGAGAGAGAGAGAAAGAGAGAGAACAAGTGAATTTCTGTGTCTTGAAACATACTTAATAAGAGAAGCTGGAACAACACCCCTTGGGAGCCAGAAAAAGACCGAGGAGACCCAGGCTGTCTGCAGCACCCCCAGGAGCACTGAAGGCTGCATATCCTGATGGCAACTGCGTGTGCACCCCAGAAGAGGAAGGAGAGAGGCCCTAGACAGAGCCCTCATAGCTAAAGGGCAAGAGAACAGGGCCCCAGGTGACTAAGAACTGCCCAACACCCAGCAGAAAGCAAATGGGGCCACCTCAGTGCCCCACCTACAAACCACTGGGTGACACACCTGCCCTGTGTGTATAGTGATGTGTCGTGAGCTTTAATGACTATAGTGCAATTTAAAAGGAGGGGCCAGTCACTGCACAGCACAACACGCAAAGCCACGTGGCCTAAATATAAATGTTGAAAGACTGATAATTATTTTAACTTGTTCTGTTACAGTGTTGTTTGGTTGAATAGAGTAGTGTTTATGTGAAAAAGGTGCATGTCTGGAAGTGCAAGAAAGACACACTCACCCGCTGATATGAATGGGCGAGTGTGTCCAAACTTCTGACTGGTACTGTAGATGTTTAGACTGCAGTTGCAGACTCACTGCTCAATCCAGACCTAGTGTACATTTTTAATGATTGTCATCTCTGCCTTCCCTCATGATTACTGTGATGTCATAAGACATTTACTCACTGCCTAACAAATCAAGACGGACCTTGCAGCAGTTTTATTGATGGGGTATGTGCGTGTAACCCCCACTGTGAGAGAACAAAGAGGGACCAGGTCGGATAGTTCATTCAGCCAAAGTAGTCAGATTTTGGTTGTAACACATTTTAGTGTTTGCTATTATTTTCTTAATCTTCATCTTTCACAAGTTCAACTTTATTTAGGCTTCATAACTGCCTACTGTTACAAATATGATTTCACACAAGAAAAACCCAAATGAGTATTCATATGACAGAGAAGGAGAAGGGAGGGATGTGAGTGGCATACCTTTCTGCACTGCTGGAACTTGCACTTTAACCCCAGTTGCCCTATTTATAGGGGACATTCACATCCTTCATCTCTACAGTCCGTTCCACACTGCACTTATTGACAATATGAAGTTTTACTGCAAGGATCACGGTAATTCTATTGTTGACAGTAATAAGATGCACAATGCATTAAGCTGCTTCACCTTTCCAAGGCAGTGGGAAGCCTTTTGTTGTTAGGCAGTGTTATATTTGGGCTAAAAAAAAGGAAACAGTGAAATCCTTATGAGAATGTGCGCACAAATTGTGCCGCAGTTGTGTTTCCATACCAGTAGCTGCAGGAGGTTACGTTTTCCAATATGAACTAATAGCTTGACACATGCAAGTACTTAGGTAAGACAAAAGGAGACACAATACTGAAACTGACTGTTACATCTGCAGGCGTCTGGCACTAATTAACTTTGCTCCTAGAACAAAAATATGAATCTTCCTGGAATTTCTTCTGTATTATTAGAGTGCCAAATGACACAAATGACTAACAGGGTGTGGTGATGGTCCAGGCCCTAGAGGCTGCAAGGTGCTAGAGCAGTTCATGTTTAAGCTTTAGAGCATTTATTTTCACTACGGACTTCATAGCCAGCATTTTTAAGGCAGTTAAAATTCTTACAGATCTGATCAGTTATGTTTCAAGTTTTTTTTTTTTTTTTTATCATATTGGTTTTTCAACTTGAACATGTTTTAGTTGGTCAAAGCTCACTGGCTTGATACACAGTGCTGTGAAAATGTATTTGCCCCTTCCAGATTCTTTTTTTTGCATATTTGTCACACTTACATGTTTCAGATCATCAAATAGAGCTCAATATAATACAAAGAAAATCTGAGTAACAAAAAAAAAAAGTTTCTAAATAATTTCATTTTTTTAATGGAAAAAAGCTGTGCAAACCTACCTGGCCCTGTGTGAAAAAGTAACTGCACCTGAACCTAATAATTGGTTGTGCCACCCTTGGCAACAAGAACTGTAATAAAGTATTTGTGATAACTGGCAATGAGTCTTTCATATCACTGTAGAGGAATTTTGGCTCACTCTTCTTTGAAGAACTGCCACAGGGTTTTTTAACACGATCAACATGATCAAAAAAAAAAATCAATACATTTTCACAGAACTGTAGAGCTTGCATATATTACAGAGAGAGTTCTTAAAACTAAAAAACTGTATATATAAAAAACTGTCACCTTGTTTTACACTGCCAAAATATTCTATTAAATATCCAGCACTCATTGTTATATACTTAATGCAGATTTATGTCAGACTTGTCGCACGCATCTTTATGTTAATAATAATAATATAAAACAAAACAAGTCCTCAGTCGATAAGTTGCAACTCATGTTTATTCTGGAAACAAATCATACTTCCAAAGCACACTGTATTTTTGACCTGCCATCTCTGGGTTTTGATACAACAGTAAAAAAGAAACAACATAAAAACAGTAACAAAAGTTGTCAAACTAACATAAATACAACAAACCACCAACTGTGCCTTCCTCAGTCTGCCAGATAAAAACACAATCTTCTTCTTCTCTCCCACACAATGGGGTAACAACAAAATAAAAAGCTTAGCTCACTGCACTGCAATCCTCTGCCTTATCAAGAAACAGCAAAGACATAAAGAAAACCCCAAATGCCCCCCAACACAATCAGATCCAGAGTATTTAGCTAAACTGAACTGGGCTCAGTTATATTCAGGTTGATGTTAAATGCGTTGAGCGCTGCATTGGTGGGCTGTGTTGTGATGGCAAGGGAAAGAATGCCTTCCACTTGTCCTAAAATAAGAGCCCGGGTGGTCTTGAATGAAAAAGTAAAGCCAGAGCTGGAGTGTCATCAAAAAGCAGGTTTTTGATACTTAATCAATTCATTGCATTGTTGCCCTCAGTTGCAAAGCTCTTCAGTTAACATTGTAGTTACAAGGGACAGTTACATTTATTCTTAATTCTTGTGATCATCATTTTTCCCCCTACATTCTTCTTTTCGAGATGATTTCAGGATTGCAGGAACAGCCAGTAAGCTAGAAGCAAATGCAAAGGACGGTTTCTCGCAATGCTCTTTTTCTCTAGTGATGATGGAATGCAGGAAATAAAAAGTGACATAAACCTTTTTGGGACAAAAGATATTTTTAAAAAAATGTTTCTAATATTCCTTCTTTTTTATTCTTTTCTTTTCACTAAATCTTTCCCAAGCAGATTTGTCCATATTCCATTTTTTTTTAAAACATCAATAACCAGTACAGTACATCATGGGGATGGTAGTCACCTAAAAGCTAAGAGGAGGAGTGCAGAAGTATCACGGATCACGTCACCCATATTAATGCGGCCCATGCAGCTCCATGCCCAACAGCACTCCTGCTCTCAGATTCGATAAATACCATTTACTTGGTCCAGAAAACCCAAACAGGCTGCAACAACATCATCCACAAAGCTACATCACATCTACCATATGTACAATGCCACCTAGAGCTAACCAAAGATACTGCAAGGTAATACATGGCTACTGTGGAATCTAGTGTTATGTTTTGCTGACTATGGAGGAAGCAGGCTACTGAAAAGGGGTGACACTGAAAGCCAAACAGGATGAGAGAATGATAGCGTCATTCTGAGACATGTGGTATCCATTTTCCTTTGAGAACACAGTTTGTTTAGTTTTTTTGGTTTAGTGTGATTAGACCGAGTTTTACTTTTCGCATTGCCAACGTACCAAATAACGGCTCCATACTGAGTAAGTAATGAGACTGAGGTCAGTCATGTGAATTAGGTGGAAATTTCATTCTTTGGAAAAAAAAAAAAGTCATCCACAAAATCAAAAGATCATCCACATTCCAGAGGAAAAGGGATACTTTTCTCATCTGAGCATAGTAGCATTGTGACAGGTAAGGCATGAGGATTCAGTGGTTTGCTTTTTTGTTTTCTTGTTTGTTTGTCTTGTTTTTTTTTTGTTTGTTTTTTTAACTTTGAGCAAATTGTGGTCCTCTGCATCTCCTCCCCCTCCTCCCCTCCCTCCCTCGATCCTGCACTCTGGCTGTTGTCATTTTCTTGGCGCATGCCCTGCTATTTAACTGAGAGATGTGATGTTGGAACGACCACCAGGGGGCACTACAATGCGCCTTCCAGCAGGCCTGATGGGGATGTCATCAGGGGTGGGGGGACCTGAAGAGAGAGAGAAAATGAAAGATAAAGAGACCAAAGAGCACATGGGTAGGAGGGTGAGCTAAAACGCAGAGAAAGAGTTCAAATGAATACATTTGGAGGACTGCTGCTGCTTGTTTGAGAAATGAACGCATACATTTCTAATTAAACCCGATCAAATTCCCATAAACTGTATATCAATAGTTATGCACTGACATTCCCAACTGCATGTTAAGGGATCAACTGTAAAGTGCATGCCTCTGTATGGCTTACTTTTTATTTTTAAAACCCCAATTTTTCTCAAAACTGTGCAAATATATAGTAATAGGATAAAAAGCTTGTTTACCCTGCAAGATTTTAAGCATTTTCTCTGTTATTGGTTTGCCTGGTCTCGTCATGTTCTTTAATCTCAGCTTTATAATGCACAATAGTTTAATGCATCTTTTTTTTTTGTGGTATTGGTGATGTCTCATTAAGGTATACAAAAATATCCTATGACAGGATTAAGATCTCACCAGACCCCCTATTTGAACCTCACATCGCTACTGTGCTGCAAGAAAAGCCTCCAGCATAAAGTGTTGCAGAGATATATAATCATTTAACATTTTGCCCCTTCATATCTGATTGGTTAGACTTTATGGAACTAAGCTTAACTTCTTGGAGTGATTGGCCTGAATTTAAACACTTAACAATGTGAAACCGTATCTAACGAGTTTAACTCGATCATACGAACACTGCAGTTGGAGCAACTCTGACCTGGTGCAAATTGGATTCTGCTGTGTAGTTTTATAAAGAGGAAAGTAACATAACAAAGTCAATGAGACAGTCTTAATACTGCTGTATGCTGGGACTACAGTAATCTGAAAACATGTGACAGATTTAATAAAGAACGGAAGGCCTATATAAATCCTGATGATGGGATTTACTCCTTTTGCTCTCCTCTGGAAACCTGTACTAGTATTTGTTAATCCTGTCAGACAGAACAGCTTTGTGTGATCACAGCACACAAATAATTGTTGTTATCCACTCATACTATTACTTCCCCAACACTAGAGGGCTTCTTGAAATACATAATTATCTATGACATATGGTATGTATCACCGTGGTGACAGGGGCATGCACATTTGAGCAGACCAACCGAAGATATTTAAGTCTGACATAAAGAATGGTTTTTCCAAATGATAAGTCAGGTTGTCTTGTCTAACAAGACAGACATGATCAGTGGGTATATAAATGGAAAGTTGAATTATATCAGACTATGATACACTGTGTCTAAGCAGACAGTACTTCCCAGATTCTTCCAGACAAGTAAAGCTACTCTGCAGGCACTATCCCAGGAAAACTATAACAGATAAGAGAGGGACTTAGTCTGAGAGTATGCAAACATATGCACATGCACATGTAGAAGAAACTTACTTTAACACATTAATATTTCAAAGCCTGGGAAACTAGGAGCAGCCTTACTCCCCTCTTAATTCATGCACTGAAATTTAGGAATTCTTTCCAGTGGAGGTCATTTTCTTTTTTTTTTATCAGCGAGGTCAAACTGCACTTGTAAAGACAGGTTGCTTAATACAGGGAATGCCAAACTTCATTATGTACAGTTCTTTTTTTTTTCCCCCAAATGAATTATCAGCTTTTTAAAAGTATACATATAATTGCAACGACTTCCAAATACTACAGTGAATCCAACTGTGGTCTCCCCAGGTTAAACAGAGTTGCTCTCACTGATGTAATGTTACACATGGACACATTTAGTCAGTCAGTCTACCTACTTGACAAAGTAAATTTCTCACATTTGTTTTCTCTAAACTAATCCAATGCTGACCTGACGAATGGGCACAATCAGACTGTCACTCAGCAGCCCAGAAAAATGTAGCAGATGTCAAATGTGAATGTTACTGTTATTGCTGACATTAGATAGGCTACCTTAACAAACCATGTCCAGATGACTGCAAAGGCTGTGCATTTTATGCCTAACTGTGGGGAAACCTTCATTTCCAACAGTTTTCTAAAGAGCCTTTGAAAGTCTTTTGTTTAAAAAAAAAAAAAAAGGAGGTAAATGACCCGGGGCAGAACTGAACTTAACTGAGTTAAGAATATGAAACATGCACAAAGCGTAAGAATACACATTTTTTAAGCAGTGTATTTTATTCCTGTCAAATTCTGTGTTTTTATGACAGGCTGCTCGTAACAAAGTGCCAACAAAGTTTTCTATTATGTGCAGAGACTGGTTCATCCCTTGAGTTAGGCGCCTTTTTTATATTTGCATGTTTCACCGGTCACTGTTAGATGGCTTAATAAACAAAAAAACAAAACAAAAGCAGTCTGTGTCTAGAGAAAAAATTTGAAAGATCTTCAGAAAGCCTGGAGAACTACTGCTCAAGACAAGCTTAAAAAATTACATCTTGCTCCGTGGAATAAAATATAAATAAATTTAAAGTGGCTTGAGACTTTTGCACAGCACCGTACACCACTCCAGCTTCTATCCATGTGTAAAATGTTTTTAACATCAAACGTGTGTTTAATCTGGGATCATGTTTACTTAATATCAAACAACACTGAAGTAAAAACTTTTACTGACTGTGTCGTAAATTTAATTTAATGGAGTCTTCATTCAGACTCAAAGGAACTCGAGCAGCTGACTTAATGATATTCACAAACAGACAAATTGTCTAATTCTTTTTGGAGCACGATGTACTGCAGGAAAATGCATGCTGTACTGTGCACACCATAATGCATGAAACAAGATAATAAAATACGATTGGGTTACTCTCCAGTCAGCCAAAGACTGTTAATAATTCAGAAAATGCAAAAAACATTATTAAAAAAATGATAAAAATTACATGGCTGTCATCTGATTTCATACAACTGAGTTAAACAGAGTTAAAATAGAAGAGATATATTGGGGTGGATTAACTGATGGTTGTACACACAGTATGTGGAATGACTGGGTAACAGGGGGATGGTGGTTCTATTAAGAAAGTGGGCTCACCGCATGGTGCAGGGTTACCTGCTAGACTAAATCCAGACTGGTGCAGGTTTCTGACAGGCTGTTTGGTTGGAGAGGTACGGGCCGAGGCCGAGGGGGTACCGCCACGGGACATGGAGAATTCAGAAACTGGGCCATCGTACATTCCCCTAGGCACTGCCCTCAGAACAGCCAGCTACGGGACAAAGAGAAGCGTATACAGATGGTGAAGAGAAACATAAAGCACAGGAGGATACAGAATCAGAAAGAAAAGGCAGGAACTAGGAGAAACACAATGGTATTTTACCACAAAAGATTAAATATAACTAGGTTCACACATGGTTGTCTGTATGACTGTTTGCGTCTGAATTATATATGCATCTTTTCTTGCCAAGAGCCAGTTCCAGATTTACAAATCCACACAAACACACAAACGGAGACATGAATACACATAATCAATCCCTTCTAGAGCTCAGAACAGAAGAGTCACAAAAACACAGTTGTGTATTTATGTGCTTTCAAAATCAAGTTGAAACTATTAGCTGCTTGTGAAAAGCCATTGTCTCTATGTCTGTTAGTGGCGTGACTCAGTGGAATCTTGGAAGCTCTGTCAGGACTTAAAAAGAGACATCTGTGAATGAAGAAAAGCATAACAGTGACGGCTACCAAGACAAACAGCACACTGTTACTACAGCTCCATTTTTTCATCAGCAGCCAGCTGTGAATTAAGAAATTGTTGGGCTATGAGATTTCTAGGGCCATAAGAAAGATGGCAAGAGAGCAGAAAGCAGGGGCTGCTTAAAGCGTAAGCTGTTATAAATCACACAGTTAAATAGGCTCATTTCTCATACTTTGAACTGATTAGTAATACTTTAAGGGGAGTTTCTGTACTATGAGCCTACAGTAGCTTTCTGGGTTTGGCCTCGAATGCACTTAAACATTTAGTTTACCTTTAGTTTTGGTTCTACAATGCTAATTTAACAATAGTTCTACTTGTTTCTCTATTCTGATACACTTACCAGTCCTCCATAAGTTTCCACCAATTTAAGAAATAAATATGGACAATACGTTTTTCACGTTACTGCCAATCGGTACCACTCTCATGTCTGTATGCTGAGTATGAAGCTAGCAAGTATATATATCTAACTTATCTCTTAATAAAGACTAACTCTTTGGAATCTTGCAAGCATTGTATCAAGAAAGCAGCAAGCCACCGTGCAGGAGCTCAGCTACCTCGTGGCTTTTCTTGTAATCAAATCCACCTTCCTAAATATCTTTTAAAATCGAGAGTCAAATGTTAAAATGGAACTTTAATAGTATGAGTAATCCTCTCAGCAAGTGCGGTAGGTCTCTCTAAAGGCGTTATCCAAAGTCAGTGTATCCTTATTAATCCAAGATGACAAAGCCACGACCACCCTCACTGTATGGACCTTACAGTCAGTCAGTGCCCTGTGGCTGAACCTTGGAGGGTGATGTCAGACTTGCTGTATCTCCCCCACAGCCCACTTCATTGCCTCCATCCTTGCTGCCCTCTTTCGCCCCATCATCCTTACTTCCATTTCACCCGAAACTCTCATATTCCTTTATGTACCACATAGAAGGCTTTAAATTCCTTCACTTCAGTTGTTTTCCCCTAAATTTGTATTCTAAGTATTTCTTATTAGGTAAAGTAAAAAACAAAACAAAAATCCATTATGTATTCTTTCTCCCATTATGTTTGTTTTTATTTATGTAATACCTAATAAATACAAAAAAGCTATTAGAATTGCCTTATTAAAACCACAGCTGCAGGGCAAAGTGTTAAAAGTAGGCTGTAAAAAAGAATAACCTGTACTTACCTGCTTCCTGGCTTTAATACGCTTATAGGCGAAGTCAGGGAAGGGAGAGCAGGGAATGAAGCGGCCCACTCCAGAGGTGACATGAAGGTTTCCATCTTCCAAAACAATCTTACCCTGGCAGATCACCACTAGTGGGGCGCCACGCAGCTCCATTCCCTCAAAGATATTGTATTCGGCAGCCTAAAGCACACATATGAAATTATTAGATATTTGGAGGAAAGGTTGTTGCAGCAGCATAAGAAAGAAGCATGTATTATAGAAAGCTTCCTAATAGTTATACGCTAAATTAACTGTTCAAGGACTGAGGAGAAGAGGTAGGTATAAAATGTTCCAGTCTTTCTTAAAACTGAACTCTCCTTCTCAGATTCTTTGTCATTCATCACCTTCTTCTTTACACTTGTCTACTTGGCATGTACAAACACCTGCCCTTATCCAGCTGGGCCCAGACGCCTTCGTAGTACTTTGTAGTATCACTGCCTTTCCCATCTTCTGGCTCTATATGTCCTTTCACCTTTCTTTTTGCTGCTCTATCCGCTTGTCGCTTCTTACTGTTTTTACTCCTGTGCAGTTTCGTGCTTGATTTCTGTAAACCTTTGCATTTTTTAGCCATGTTGTACTGTTCATCCTCCTTCATTTTCCCTTGTGCCAACTTTCTTTTTTTTTTGAGTGTGTGTGTGTGTGTGTGTGTAATCTCTGATGGTCCCCTCCCCTCATTCTATTGTTGCTTATTTCCTCTGCACACGGCCCTGTTTTCTACTGCCATCCAAATTCAGGCCAGAACAGGACATAACTAAGACTCCCTGCATGCCAAACATGATGTCATGACTAATCCGAGCGGGTTCTCCGTGTCCAGCAGTATTGCTGCCTGTTCTTGCCTGTGTATTCAAATACCCTTATGTGCATCTATGTATTTTTACGTTGACAATAACAAGGAATCAAAACCAGATGTGGGTTTGCTGATAACACACTGAGATATAGCACAGTCTGGGGAAAGCATTCCCCGGCACAGTGTGCTGGTAAGCAGGCCTGCTCCCATTTCCTCTAGCTATCCATTAAGGCAAGACACTGCAGGAGGAAAACAATTTTTCTTTTGTAAACCAAGATTTCTGAAATGGTATCTTTAAATATGCAAATGAAATACAATCTAATGAAATACGTGCTTATTTACATACGTTTCCAATAGACGAATTGTCATTAAATAAGGACTTAAATGTGTATGTTGGAAGCTTTGCTCTCTGTAGTTTGAAAGAAAGTGCGTTGCTGAAGAAAAACAGCCCCAAATCTGAAAATTGATCATAGTATGAAAAAAACAGTTATGCCTGCAATGTCTCTCTCCTTAAGAGAGATTTATTTGAAGTGGGAGTTGCTGTGCTCTTGTCATCTGTTTCCTTCAGTAATTTTACAGCTGGAAGGACAACCAGGAGGAAATGAAAGGGGTGACATCATTATGTAAGAACCCATGGATCCTCAGTGGATGTACTCCACATTTAGAGAAGGCATATTATTAGTCCAGTTCTCTCTGTTTCACATCTTGTTCCTCCATCTGGAGACAGCAGCGTATTCTCTTCTTCCAACAAAAACAACTGCCATCAAGCCTTTAGGCAAGACAAAGCAAAATCTACACGTGTCAGTTCATCACTCCTAAGATCAGTTTAGTTACTACTATGTTGTCAGTGAGTGAAACTCTCCCTACTCATGGACAATGTTTAAGTAAAAGCAGGATTTGTGCTAGGCCGCTAAAGCTGTAATCTTCCTGTGAGGACACTTCCTCTGCTGCCGAGCGGCCCGAGTGGAATCTTCTAACATCTGCGTGACGGCAGAAACCTCATTACTGTGTGTACTGTACGCACAGTGTGTATGTGTGAAGGACAATGTGTTTGAGAGTCTTTGTGAGGCCCTCGGCTCAGACCGCAAGAGTGTGGACAACAGGATACAGTTTCACGTTTCTAATGCAATTTGACTTTATGTATTGAACTCTGAATGCATCACTACAGACAGAGATGCTCACGTGTCGAATGACATTAGGTGCAATTTAAGAAGGTTATTTCATTACATTATACGGACCTTTTTATCCTCATTTTCTCCTCTCTCTGACAAAAAGAAAAGCATTTCTTTAATGTAATAAAAAAAAACTGCCAACCTATATATTATTATACATAACACAGCCAAATAGATGTTGGTAAAAGAATCATTTAAGCAGGAATGATGTATTTTCACCATGATGTACTCTGATAAGGAGAAAGCAGCACTACCAAAGCAAAGTGCACTGCAAAGGAGGAGGAAATGGACTGCACTATCAGTTCTGATTCAGGCTGCATCTTGCACGGGGTGGCCCAAAGTTGCTTTCTACTTCCACAGATGTCTAAAATCTCCAAGGTTTTATGAAACCATTTGAAATATTAATATTTACCGTAACAGAATCTCATACAATGAAAGCCATTCTTTAAACCCACATATCCAATCGTTAGCCTATTTTGGAGGATCTTTACAAGCGAAAGTGATACAGAGGAAGGAAATACCTCCTGATTACACCGCACATGGATTCTCTGTGGATTAACTGCAGTTTTGCTGTGCTAGACATTTTGGCAACATTTGCATCACAGACAGATGTTTGTTGTTCGTTTGCTTTTGTTGAATGCATAATTTTATTTTATTTCTTTTTTTTATATAAATCGCTAGTTCGTTAGTGAGGATTGTTGAATTTATTGAGGCTCAACTTTACATTGAGAGCTGGTCATGTGGTGAGTGCAGTGTGAGTGGAATTAGTGACGATCCACTGAGAATTCATTTCCGTTCAGAGGTACTCAGACCTCTCTGGAAGCTGCTCAAAATGTGCTTTTTTTTTTCTCCCCAACTTACTCTCAGGCTCTCTTTCTCTCCATCTCTCACTTCTTCAGTCTCTCTTTTCTCTGTCTCTTGGACACAGATGCAGACACTTACCTCCTGTCATATATTCTACTTCCCTAAAAAGAAAATCACACCCTTTAAAACCCCATTCTTATCTCTTTTTTTCTTTTCATTACTTTTGCCTTTAGAAAAAAACAGATTTTTTTTGGGGGGGGAATCCAGCTGTTATATCTAACAAAGTAAATCAAATAAGCTTTAGTGAGAAGTTGTGAAATATTACAGTGCCTATAGTTTTACAGTATAAACGTAAAACAAGACAAGAAGGAAGGAGGTGAAAAAAAAAAACAACCCAGGACCAGGTAATTGAATTTAACTGAAACTTCGGTCTGTGTACGTACCGAGTTGTGTGTCTTGGCAGTGATGGTGCGAACAGAGTCTGTGTCCCAGATGATCAGGTCGGCATCAGAGCCCACAGCAATCCGACCCTTACGCGGGTACAGGTTCAGGACCTTAGCTGCATTAGTGCTGGTGACGGCCACAAACATGTTCTCATCCATCTTACCTGTAGTCTGAGAGCAAAACAAGCAAAGAACACAAGCGAGCATTACTGGAAATGTCACAACTCTATCTTTTAGCACTATGGAGCACTTTCTTCTGAGTTAGTTCCCCCTTTTGTGTGTCCAACAACATGTAGTGGTACCGATGTAGGCACAGTATATAACTGACTGAACAGTGCATTTGTAGTATTAATGTAAATGCATGGAGGAAGCTCTTAAACTTAACTTTTTTTCTTGGCTTATGGGAAAATCCACAAAAAAAATGTTTCAGATGATGCATCTTCCTTAAGTTTAAATGGCTAGACATAAAATACTATGAGCAACTGACAATTTTAAGAGGTGTCTCTGCATTAAAATATGAAGCTGTCATTAGTGGTGGATTTCTTAGAAGATGACTGGAAGCAGCTAGCCTCTGTCAACATTTTAAAAATAGACCTACCGACAGTCAGTCCAAGTTTGGTGTGAGCCAGGACTTGTGTTAAGGAAAATGTATTGAGTTTTACTTTTTAAAAGCCTACCTACATTTCAGAGCCAGCACTGCGCTTTACAGCAAGGCTCAACAAGGCTGCGTGTTAGCTATATGGATGCAATGATACCACGAAAAGTAGAAATGAGAGTAGTGTGCTGTGTGAAGGGAGAAAAAAATAGAGGTGGACGTGTAAAAGGAGACGGAGAAAGTGACAACAAGACAGTGGAGATGTGGAAAAGATCAATCGGAGCAATACACAACAAACACTGTAGACGACTGCTTTCAAACAAAGGCGAGGGACGTAAAGCTGACGACGTTTCTCGGGGAGAATGGTAGAAAGCAAGTGAATTGAGATTAAAATAAAAATCGCAGACAAAATCACCATGTGCCTTTCTCTCAATATTTATGTGTCCTCACCACAGCTTTATCCCAGATGAGAGCCATCCTCTCCTCCACTCCATTGACACCTTCTGGGATCTGAGTGAAGTCATCCTTGCCAATGGCCTTCTGGGCCACACTGAAGGTGCAGTGAGCGCTGCCGGTCACACTGAGGTCTCCACTGGGAGAAGAAGACACATAATGATGGAATTCCAGCAGCACAGCAAAGTCTGTGTACAACACTAAAGTTCTGTGAACATAAGTAAATATGCTTCCACTTCAGCAGGAGGAGCAAAACAAAACCGAACGGGGACCGAAAGTAACTGAGGTATGCAGCATGCCAGAGTTTGTTCTTCCAGTGTAAACCATTACTAATGTTTCCTGTTTCCACATGACGCAGTAACTCACTTACCAGATGAAGTCCATTTCTTCCATAACGATTGTTGATTTTTCATAAGGAACTCACGAACTTCAGTCTAACATATTTGTTTTATCGTTTTTCAGTCAAAAAGTAATCTTTGCACACGCATATGCAAGCGACCAATGTGTAAAAAGCTATTTAAAAAAGGTGCATTTATGAAACTTCAGTGGGCATATTTTTATTCAGCGGTATTCATGGAACACACAAAAACTAAAATGTTTGCAAAATGCAAAATGAAGGTTTAACTATAGTTTAATAATAGCACCGTCACTTGGTATAAGACAAGTGACATGCACGGTGTCCTACTTTGACTTTTGTCATCTCTGCATGGTAAGTAAACTAAAATAAGATCATATAACATCAAAACACAACAGCATTAACAGGTTAACACCATAATCAGAAGGATGCACACCTGGACAGGAGTGTGTTCAGATAGTCTGGAGTGGTAGGATCAGGGCTAAGAGGAGGTGATGTGACAAAAGAAGCTGCTTTAGCCCAATTCTTGCTCCAGTAATGTGTCCCATCAGTCCCCAGACTGGCTGTGATTGGCTCCCCAAACACAACATTTCCTGGGAAAAGAAAAGCAGTCAAAAAATTGTTAAAAGTAAACAAAGTGCCAAATGTGTTTCCTTTTGCATAGTCATGAGCTGCATTAGTTAACCTTTCCTTTTATTTTGTCAGCAGTTTAGTTTCACTAAAAGCTCTGGTAATTCATGCGAGTGTTTGCAGGAGAGGAACCATGCCAGCACTGGCAATGCACAAATTCCACTTGCTCAGTTGCAGCCGAGGTTGTTCTTTCACTCGCAGTTTGAGTCCTGTCACTAACACATGTGTGCTCTTATCCTTCGTCACGGCCCTTGGTGCATATATTCACTGGCCTTCCTGGTTTAGATATAACAGCTCGCAAATGGAGCCAAACACGCCTGTCAAGCTCATAAATGCTCCTAATGGATGCACCTAAGTGCACACAGAAGACTATCTGAGGTCAATAATCTGGTGTGTTAAAACCTCATTTGGCTTTTCACCAAAGACACTCAAAGGCTCGTTGTTCTTCTCTGCCCTCTCTGATTGTTTTCATCACTTTCTCAAAAACTGCAAATTTCACAATCCATTTCAGCCAGGCAGCCTTTTCATTCACATCTGTTTGGTTCTCTGAGGAATAGTGTGTGTGACAGCTCAACCACACAAAAGACCTGAGCAACAAAGCTGAATGTTACTCTCACAGTGGGATAATTTTTTTCCATTACACGAAGCAGAGTCAAGGTCAGTATAAGACAAATAAAAGAAAACAGAAAGTTAGTAGCAATTTAGGTCTGAATTCTGCTTTTTACCTTTTTTCCGGGCCTGTGAGATGATATCAGCAGCACTCTTGCTCATGACCCGAGTCACATAGAGTGGACAGTTGGTTTGGCTGGCGATGGTGATGGCACGGAATACCGCCTCCGCCTCCAGCTACAGAAGAAACAGCACAGTGTGGTTGAACTTGGAAATGTTTTTCCCATTAAGATTTTGTCAAACAACCTTCAAATAACACGACCACAGCAAATTATAGATTTTCGGAGCCGTATGATTTGAATAATTCATTTTGAACCAAAACGACGAGGAGAAGCTTATAATTTTAAAACTGGACAATTTAAAGATTATTTCAGTTATATTGAGTTTGGGTAGTTAAATTTAATGCGATCAGCAAACAAATACTTAAAAGAAACTTAAGTGAGGTCAGACTAACACCCCATGCTTGCAGATTTTCCAAGCTGGAAGGCTTTGAAAGCCAACATATTGGACAAATTTTAGACACATGTCCTCAATGAAAGGCACCTGGTGTTTTATTGTGATTATTATTACATTTCTGAAATCTTCAGCCTCATATTTGTGAATGTCAGCCATTGTACAATGGTTTCAAGTAGAAACTCGACTGCCTGTATGATGAATTAGTACCTAACAAGACACCGTACAAAGACAAAAAACAAAATGCTTAGCCTCAGCCTGCTCAATCAAATCATGTTACCAAGTTTTAGATTCTTAAGGCTCCACTCAGCTGCTTGACATTATGATACTGGTGGGACAGGAACACTCTACAGCAGCTCAGAATGGAAAATCCCAGTTAATGTGCAGCCAGACAAGTTGCTGAGTTGAACGTGTGGCTTTGATTTTGTTGTTTGCTGAAGAAACATACGCAGCAACAACTGCCTGGAACAAGAGCTTTTTGTTTTTTCACCCAGTGTCTCAAATGTGTCTAAAAGCACCATGTGTGTAACAGGATCAATGTGTGTGTCTGACGATCAGTCCAAAAATGTCACAGTGGATAATGTGGTTTTATATGTACAGTCATCTACAAATAAACCCTACACAACTAATTATAATATTAATAATTTATTCATTTTTCAAGTAAGGTAATATATAGTGTGTGAATGTTGTACCTCTTCAGGCCTGCTCAGCACATGCCCCTCTGGTCCAGTGATACCCATCTGCAGCATCCGGGCCTGCTCCTGTACAACAAACTCAGTTTATGGATGTAATGTACTTAAAACTTCTTTTTTTTTTTTTTTTTTGAGGCCGGGGGGGGGTCTTCATTGGTTTCAAAACTGGTAAAGTTCTGGTCACACTACAGAATGATATAGTGTTTCTGATTAGTTCTGCATGTGTTAAGTACATGAGCAGCACTATTAACATGTGGGTCTGTTTAGGGCTGAAAGCAAGGAAAATTTATTCAGAGATTGATCAGAAAACAAATACATTTAACAAAAACAGGAATTGTCAGTTTCATGCTTCCACAAAAAGGAAAACCATTGTTGTGTATGAAGAAACTCACTATCTATGGGTGATTGGCTTGCTTTTGGAGCTGGTTATCCAGTGAACTACTACAAAGATGAATGTAAATCATCTTGTACCAGTGGTAAACCAATCACACTCTTATACGATTGCTTAATCAGTTAAATCAAATGGAAGACCAAGACTACATCAGCTGAAGGGCCTTCATGCAAGACAACTTGTACTGTAACTGAAGAAACTGGTGGCATTCCTGTGGTCAGTGCTCCCCACGGCTATCTGAGGAGTAAAACTTTGTTGCAAGGAGTGGGACCTGTTGACAGACACAGAAAATGTCTACAAACGAGAGTGATCCCAGCTGTGTTACTACACAAAACAAATTTGTCGCTCTAATCAACATTGCTGTGCTGAGACTGTTTCCTTTCCCCAAACTGCCTAGATGGAACGGCTCTACTTATGGTAAACAACAGCGGTTACAGCCTATTAATAGCAACACAAGTAAGTTTTTCAAGGTACATTTCTAATACACCATGCTGGACTTATGCTGGGCTTATGCTTATGAAGTTGTCACCAGAGATGGCCAAAGGGCTAAATTTGTTTGGAGAAGTTTAGAAATTTTGCACTGCTGACCTCCTTTGCCTGACTCCAAGTTTCCCTTTTCTCATAGATAAACGATAAACACTGATTCAGGCGAACAGCATTATCCAGTCAGGATGGCCAAAGTTATGGGACTTGGGAACTACGGGAGTTGCAAATCCTGTCAGGAAAAATGTAGCTAATCTTTGTATTACTAGAGAAAAACTCGTGTTTTGAGAGGGGAGTTTATCTCGGGCAGGCATTTGGTGGCAATTAGAAGAAGTGTCGCTGCACTTTGGCATTTGATTTCATACTTTTCCATTTATCACAAACAAAGGGCTAAATATCCATACATCTGTTTTCTACCCATTATCTGGGCTGCAGTGATGAAGGTAGCAGTCTAAGCAGAGCCTAGACATGGCTCTTCTTAACCTTCTTCTACTAGTCAGATGCCTAAACCACGCTAACTCTTTCAATGTGGAGGAAGACAGAAGAAAGACTGATCTCCCATGGGAGAAAGCTCATTTCTGCCACTTGAGTTGACAATATTATTCTTTTGGTCACTGCCCAGAGTTCATTGCCAAAGGTAAACAAGACCCTGCCCCAACCTGGATTGGGGAATCTAGCTGAAAATCATACCATAGCAATTACAGTTGCTAATTCTCACCCCATCAACTTTGAACTTGGCTGCAAACATCTCCAGTGCATGCAGAACCACACCATCTGCAAAAGCAAAGATGTGCCCCACCCCTCGAGTGCATCTAGACCTTCTAGTTATAAAAGCTTGAACAGAATCAGTGAGAAAGGGCGGCCCGGCAGCAGGTCTAAACAAGATATCGCTGTCTTAGGTGGTCTAAAGTAAAGTACATGACATAATCGAGTGTTCAGACATGTTAGTCTTACAGATGGAAATCGGACTCCTTCAAAGTCAATGTTGCAGACTGGATAGGAGAGCTGGGAATTGCGATGAATCAGATCCAACACGCACCCACATACACACGCAGTGATAGAATCCAGGCATGGTCTGGAGTTCTGACTAATACCAGCCCTCTCAATCCATCACCTATTACGGTTGATTCACTTTCATTTGTCCACAAAATGGCACAGCCCTGTATAAACTACACCCACACATTACAGTCCTACAGGAAACACAGTCTCCCTCTCATCAGTGACAGTGTGTTTAGTCTCTAGGTAGTGGAGATGCACTGTGATAAGACTAGAAAAGTGAACTGAAGTGAACTAAACTGAAATAAATCACACTAAACAAAAAACATATTACAGAGAGCTGGACTTTGGACAAGAGTGCAAAAAAAGAAAATGAAGCAATGGAGAAAAAGAAACGGCGTCTGTTACTGTACTCGTTTTCATTGTTACCTCAGCAATGATTTCGCCATTTTCAGCGTGGACCTGAGCGATGCCTCCCCTCTCTGCCAAGAAGGTAAAGACCTCATAGAGCTGGATGAGAAAGACAAAGAAACACTGAAATTACAGTGGCACTTTTTTATATTTAAAATCCTGCCTGGCTGTTTACACAAGAGAAGGGCACTACTTTTTGACTCAGAGGTCACCCATACGCCACAATTTAAAAGAAGCCCACAATTTACATGATGTCTACTCTGACACACTGCAATTATTGTGTGTGGTCTCCAGAAATGGTGAGAGGCATGTGGATGAACTGCAGTTGTTATGTTGCTGTGCCACAGTTCCTTAGCAAGCTGCATGACATCAGTTTTTCAGGCTGGACTATTTCAGTTGAAACATGTGCTCCTTTGACCAACCAAATTAGGTACGGCTGTATGAGAAACAGAGTCCTGCCTCACACACTCTGGCCTTCTACTGTTTTTTAAGTACTTATGAAATCATAGTATGCATAAATCAAAGGCTATGATTGTGAATTATTTGCTCATTTTTTTAGACACTGTGTCAGCACTGGAACCAAGTCATTGGCATGTTTTTTGAATGTTGACTGTGAAGTTGCAGCAAGTTGGGAATGACTCATTTTATACTGACTGCAATTATATATACCTCGCTGTTGCTCATCTGGTAGTAGTCCTTGTAAGCCATGTAGACCTGGAAGGAGTTCACTCCTGTAAAACAGTAAAAAACAAAAAGAAAGAAATTAAATTGAACTGCTGTATCTACCTTTGAACAAAATCTTCCACAGGTCCATCTTCATAAAGGTGTTATAACATGTGATCAAAACCCACCCTTTTCCTTGATGAGATTATCCACCTCCTGCTTCACACTGTCGTTCCAGTGGGTGATATCCACGTGGAGCGAGTAGTCACAGCAGGCTTTCTCATCAGCCCACTGCCTCCACTGGTCATGGGCCTCTATCAGACTGGTACCAGGCTCTGCGATCACATGATCCACTGAAGAATGAAAGAAGACACGCATTATCAGACACAAAGAAGGTGAAAAATGCAGAGGGAGCTACAACAGGTGAAGTGGCAAAGAGCTGACAGAGTGGGATGGGCATAGTCACACATAAGGTGACAAAGACAGGGCATCATCAGGATTTGTCTGCTGGTGTTTTCTCCCTGTATTGTTTATCTTGCATAATCAGTTGTCTGTCTGAATTCCCGTAGTGCTCAGCCTGTGGGGGCTAACCTTGTCAGATGTCACAATGCATTTTGTACATCTTTATCTGGGTACAGGTGTCCTTGAAAAAATAAAGTGACTTTACCTACTTTCATGTTTGACCAAATGTTTACTAACATGAATTGTGCACAATTCAATCCAAGTTCATGTGTTGTATGAATGCTACTTGCATTAGCACAAGCATATTTGATTACAAATATAATGTGTATGTTTGCATGATTTTCTGTGTACATTCAAAAGCATAGAGTACATGTTTGCATATGTGCATGCATGGAAAATAATAGACACTGTGTTTTGTGTCTGTTTTATTATTCACGGACAAAAGCCGTTCTTCATTGTACACAACCGTATCACAGTGCACAAAATCTCCTGTTACATCTAACTCAGCTGTAATAAAATAAGGCTTCCTGCTGGCTTGCCACCTGACTGCCTTCTTTATCTTATTAAAGACAACCCAATCTGCTTATGCTAATACGATAGAGCTGAAAACAGCAGTCACACACACACACACACACACACACACACACACAATGACAGAAGCTCAGAAAAAAAATTTTTTTCACTTAACACAACCTCATTTGCTAGACAGACATTTACAGTATACAAATCACACAAGCAGATGCAGAGTACTCATTTCAACTTTCTCACCCCCTGGAATATAATCCCTCAGTGAAAAGGAGCTCATGAATAGAGCTTACTACAGTAGCATGCCTGTTCATGGCTGCGTCTGTTTGAACACAGGGCCACTCTGGCAAACAGGCAGCAGAGGAGCAGTCAGCTCAAAAGAGGTTTTAATGAAACTGCAGTGTCTACTAGCTGTTGACTGTGACAGTGTCTCATCTCAAACCTACATGAAGTTCACAAACGCACAGAAGAAGAAACTGTACTCAAAGCAGGCAGGCAGAATGACACTGGTGCCCTATTTCTTTGGGAGTAGTGTTTTATCCTATAACCCCCACCAAATCACCCACACACACACACACACACACAGACACACACACACAAACACACAGTCTTTTGTATGGTCCTCTTTTGGAGTGGATCCAAAACTGTTTCCCATGTCCTGCTTTCTCTTTTCCCCTGTCTGGGTTTAAGCCGCCCCTCCCCTCATTGCACTTTCTTTTTAGCTTTTTCTGAAAAAGCTTTGCCTGCACTCAGCATCACTGTGTTGATGAACTTTCCTGCAGCTCTTACCGATCATGGTTGTCCCACCAGCTAGAGCAGCCTTTGATCCCTGGGCAAAGTCATCCACAGTTGTGGTTCCACGGTACGGCATCTGGAAGTGAGTGTGGATATCAATGCCACCAGGGATCACCATTTTCCCGTTGGCTTCGATGGTCTTCACACCACCAGGCACAATCAGATTGTCACCAATCTGCCTGTCAAGTGAAAATGATGTTGTCATAACGGTACTGTAATATATACACATATAAGTCTGAATAGCAAAGACCAGAAAAAAATGTAATGAATATGAATCAAAACAAAGTCAGCCAAGCCTGAAGTAGAACAGCGTCACCATCCCAAAAATATTAACATTTCCCTCCTGTTAAGAAGTACTGTTGTTCAGACTTTATAGAGGACACAAGCTAGACAGGAAGGTAGAAGCCAGTGTCTCTGTGAATTTGCCAGCAGTCCAATAGTGCCGCCGGCATGTGGGTGTTTATCATGCAACACCAGTCTTTCTGTGGGTGCCTCTTTCTGAGCTGCCTCACTTAGGGGCAATGGGGACAACTGGGAATTCAAGTGGCAACAGAACAAGGGGAAAGCGAGTGAGACAGTTCCACTGCACTACTCCAGCCTGGTCTGATGGGGTCAAGAATGGCTGTTATCAGTTTAGCTATTACCTCACTAATGGGATATGCAAATACTGGGACTAATTTCTGACAATAAGGAACCAAAATTTACCTTTTCATAGAATTTTACTGAACATTTTGCACACTTTGCATGATTGTGTTTTCTCCAAAAATATTTGAATTTATGCAGCAGTGATCTGCACCCTCATAGGAGAGAAGCATTTAAATATAAATATAAAGAGATAAAAGTAAGATAATAATTAAGATACCAAATAACCTAAACAGAAAATAGTTGATGAGCGGAACTATAAGTGGAGTGATGAAACCAAATGGGAAGAGGCGTGAGCAGAGCAGAAAAGAGGCCAGTGGAATACTTACTTAATGAGGCCATCCTCCATGTAGATATCAGCATGGAAGGACTGGTCATCGTTAACAATCCTCCCGCCTTTGATCAGAAGCCTGTCGCTCTGTAGAAAAAAAGATGGGCAGAGTGGAGGGGAAAGAAGGGGGTGTGGGGTTGGAGGGGATGAACATAATAATGATTTGATACAATTTTCTTTCAAGAAAGCTGGCAACATGGACAAGTAAATTTCCAGTGGAGGATGATTTACTATGCCAGAATATTACTGTACAGGAATCGGAAATCTGTTCATCTCTATTGATATTATGTCCTTATTTCTTTCCACCCAGAGGATATGAACAATGTTTCATTCATTCATGGCTGCTAGAGAGGGGTGAATGTGGCTGTCGTGTCCCATGCAAACACATCACACACAGCATAACTATATGGACCACCCAGTAAGTCTGCACACCCCAAAAAACCAGCACTATTTGTGAGGAAATATCTTCATTTATTTGATGAATATCAACTAGAGTAAATTATTGCACAACTCATTAACCACTTCACGAATGATGGATGATTACATGGCATTCAATATCCGGATCAATTAAGTCAAATCAGTCACAAAAATACTGGATACACAAACTGACTTTGGACCGATACATATGTGAACAACTTTATATGTTCCATAAGCCAACTAGTTTAAACAGTACCATCCAGACTGTTGCTCAATAAAACCTTACCATTTAAAGACAGAAAATCTTTTTGCCTAGTTTAACTTAATGTCACATTGGGGCTCATAGATTTCAATAAAACCGCCAAAAATATTAAAAATGACTTGAAGCATAGGCATGGCATCTGGTAGACTGATGTTTGTTGAAGCTGAAGCTGCTTTTAAAGCCTGGTCATGGATTAACATTTATCCACTTTGTTATGCAACAATTTTAACTGCAGATGGCATTTTCTCAGTGTAATCTTTTTATCCACGAGACCAAATGCAATCACTAACTGATCATTTGATCATCTCATTAGAAAATAATACAAATATTACATTATCTCTATGGCACGTAAAACTGGAAAGAAGCATCAAATCCGAGGAGCCTTGTGCCTCCATCTTTTGTTGTGGTCTGATCTGCGTGTTGTCATGACGCCACACAGTCAGACAAGAACAATTTGCTGGTGCACCATGGACTGACTCTAGCAGGCCACTGCCATGGCAACGGGTTAACTACAGGGAGGGAAGCAAGACAGCAGAGACAGCGCACGCCAGGTTTTGCTGATATGCTGGTTTTGCTGATTGGTTGAGTGTACAACTGACTGCACAGCAGATATAGATAGAGCAAAGTGAGCAGGCTCAAAATATCTTCTTCATACAAGACCTGCTCAATAAAATAATAAAAATGATTCAAAACATGAGCGATGTAAGCAATGGAACCTATTAATTCCTTACAAAATTCATTAAGATGTCACTATGATTTCTGCTGCACTTGAGTCCTTCTCAAGCTTCTCATATGAAAAACTGTTGCAATTCTCAGGGCATAGGTTGAATTTTTTTTGTGTGCTTAGAGCTGTTTTTAGGACAAAATAAGGCTTCTGCAGATGTCATCCTTATGCATTGGAGCTTATGATAGACACCTTGTCACATTTTATATAATAGATAACAAATCAATTAACAAATACTTTAAAAAAAAAGTTTTGTTGCAGCCTGTAGTATCTAACTTCTGTCTAGGTAAAGAGAAAAAAAAAATCCAGGATCTTTCTGGAAGTTAAGTGAACCTTCATAACATAACTAGTTCTTTAAAAAAGACAGTGACATTATAGTGAAAATCAAACAAGCATAGCCTTATTTATACATCCACTCTCTAAATTGGCAAGATGTAATTCCTCAGTCTTCTAAAAGGGAACACACCATATTTTCCCATTAGCACATGTGTGCAGCGATTTACAGCCCTGGCTGTGGACCCAGAGTTTCATCATTATAATAAACTGCAGCCATTCCTTTGAACATAACAACAGGAAAAAGCAAAATATGATTGTGTACGTAGCTCAAATATCTGCTTAGTTCAAAGACACACAAAATGTGGCTATTCTCGTGTTTGTGTGGTGGTGATTGTGTGTATGTGGTGATGGTAGTGATGGACTAGTGTGAACCAGAGCCCAGAGTGTTTTCGAGCAACCGCACCCTGAAGCAACACATTGCAACACACAGTCATCAACTCCTGGAACACTGCACTAGCACAGATCATACTGCAAAGCTCACTGCCCTCATTAGCTCAGAGGCAACTCCTTCTTAACGGAGCTCTGTCATAATAATTTAACATGACAGCACTATTGAATGTGAATAGGGAAAGCATACAGATAATTTTATTAGTATACCAGTAAAAGAAATAATCAATCTGCTCAGCGCTTCTCCTGGTCATGACTTATGGTTAAATAATGGACAGAAAAGTGTGTGCAAAATATTAACCTCTGACTTTTATGGATTAAAAAATATTTTTTGTGGTGTCAGTGGCTTTGACCTTTGACCACTAAATTCTAATCAGTTCATCCTTGAGTCCCAGTGCATCATCAAACTTGAAGAAAATCCCTCAAGGCTTCTAAGAGCTACTGCATTCAGACTACCTCAGGTCTGCCAGGGCTGCATTTAAAAAATCCAATCAAATCACTCTGAATCTAAACTAATGCTAACAGATTTTATTTTATACGCGTCTTCATATTTTTACGATTCGCTGATGTTTCATTAACAATAAGAAGAATGTCAGTCACGTTGTAAATCACCTTAAATTAATGATCACATAATACAGACCTGCTTGCATCAGCACCATGAGATGAGGAGAGGTTTTACCTGATTTATAATACTGCAGTGATGCGTGCGCCATCACGCACGGGTGCCTTACTGAAGTGCTTAACCCCCCCCCCACCCCCCACCTTCTCTCTCTCTGTCTGACACACAGACGAACACACAGGCACACTCATATTCCCTTTTCAATTTCAAGCCACTGGCTGATAACAACATGCAAGAGACCACAATCACTTAACAATCGATAGCTTTCCATTTCCGTTACAACCCAGTAACTGACCACTGCTGAAATGCTCAGGACTGCATTTGACATTAGATTCTTTTTACAGTCAGCGGAAACCAAGGTGCTCAAATGCATCATGCCAATAGCTCAGGTCATCAGTGCATTATATAAGACTACAGATTTTTGAATAGCAAAAAGCATGTCCAAAAAGATTATTATTTCAATAATGATACAAAACATGAAGTGGAGGCAGAATGTGTGGCCAAACTGTCGAGGCTTTTTAAAGGCACATAATAAAAACAAAGCGTTTTCCGCTGACATTTCTTCATCACACTTCATAAACTGAAATGCAGACTCAACATTTATTGTGGCTTTTTCATAAATTCTGTGACAAACAGCCACAAACTGTAACATTCAGCAGGACTCACTTCATCTGACCACAAACAGCAATGTTGCACATTTTTATTATTACAAATTTGTCACATGACATCATGGTGTTTCCAAATTTTACCAGTCATGTGGTCAGTGTGTGACAGTGGACTGTTTTATTGTGTAAGAATGTATCCAGAATATTTACATGTATTATTATTAAACAAAACTAAACTAAACTAAAAACATACAAGAAAAAAACTGTTCTCTAAGTAGCCAATTGTGTTGCCAATAAGTTATCTCATTGACTTATTTTTTTTTAAAAATTAAGTTTTCACTGCAAATCTTTCCTCTCTATATCACTTTTCTAACAGTGACATGGTGGAGTTAAACCCTCTGTGCTATCCTGTGGTTAAGAGAATAAACCAAAACATTTGTTACGACTTTAATGAGACAGTACCATCCACATAATGAACTCATGCAGGTGTTATGTTGAATTTTTGCTGCAGCTCTAGCTTTGACAAGAACTCTTAAAAATCATTCAGTGGCTGATGTGGTATTCATGAGTCCAGAGTCTGAGATTGCATGACCACAGCATTCTTAAGATGGTGGATTTGATGCAGAATTAAGAACAGACTTTGATGGTCTTGATGCAAAAAGGAGAGTAAAGACAGCCTAGTAAGGTCTTAGGAAGTACTAAATACAATGAATGGCCATCTCATAATTGTCATTAACGCTGTTAAATAAAGTTGCCTGTTTTCACACATAGCTGAAGACAGATACTTCAGACTACTGATTCTTATATAACTGTTTCAGATTAAACCGCTATACTTAGCGATGCACCGATCGACTAGCGAAGGACTGAAATTGGCCAATTGTTCTCAGCTTGGCCAGTGGGTCAGCCTCCCACCTGTCCAATTACGAGCTGGTCTGTTTCATGCATGCACAACACACTCACAATGGTGGAGGCAAATCGTTATGCGTACACTCGCTAGCATATCGTTAGCAAGGAAGCTGTTCACCGTGAGTGAAAATGCAAAGTTTGCCAAAGTAAACTGTAAGGGAGGCAGCATGAAAATGTTTGTAACACCAAGCCTAATCAGACACTTAAATCACTCAGCTGAGCGTAAACATTAGAATGTATGTGACACAAAAATCAAAGATAAACTGGCTAAAGCTAAAGCTATTTAGAGCGCAGAGCCAGTCACAACCCAGGAGCCTTGGTGAGAGCCTCAGTATGAGCAGCAAAAAGATCAAAGCATTTACAAGAAAAAAATGGTAAGTTTTGGTAAATGTTCATTAAGACATAAAGTATAATAAAAACAACAACAAAAAATAATAATAATGAAGAATGCTTATGATTCCAATCAGCTGTTTTTTCAGTCACCCTCATATATAGATTTTCGGAAAGCGTTCATCCTGACCAACGCTCTCATGGGGATGCAGAGTGCTGCACACTGGACACTGACCATTTTTTGAGCACGCAAGCTAACAGATGTAATAGGCTCCTCTCTGATCTCTTAAAGAGGCATGGGCCTAATTATGGAGTGAAAAAGAGAAAGGGGTCCATGTCCTATTATCTGGAGGAGTTATAAACATAGTGGAATATGTAAGTAACTGACATTTTTTATATAAATCTGTTGAAACCTGCTTTTATTTGGTGAGATAAAATATGTCAGGTAAAAGTGGTTGTACAACTCATTTTCAGTTATTTGTCTGTACCTCTTTCCAGAAGCAGAGCACTTTATTATCAGTTGTTTAAATAAGAGAAGACCCTGAATTAGTACAATTTAATGATTTGTGTTTAAGAAAAGTTGACTTTTGCAATCAGTGCATCTCTTGTTTATCTGTACAATATTGTACCACTGACTGAATTTACACAACAGTGCATTTTACCAATAATCCATCAATGTTAAAATGAATGAGTCAATCATTAAGGTGTTGCCTGAAGGAAACAATGGCCAAACTGGGACAAACTCACTGACCACTCGTTTCAGAATTTTACACTGGTGAAGGTCACACCGAGAACCCTCCTCGTCTATCTCTTCCTGTTTCATCCTTCCTCTAGTATTTTTTTTTACAACTCATAATAATTGCATGCAGTTGAATCAACTCTCTACCATTCATAATTTCAAATCAGTATTCCCAACCATATTTCCTGTTTTGCTTTAGCACTGTATTTCTAAAAAGAAATCATCTAAAAACATAAGAATAAAATATTTATTTTAACTTAGAACAGTGAAAAACACTACGTTGGGTTTTGTATAGGATTTGCTCTCGGGGTAGAATATGTACATGAGACATGAACGATGTTGATGTTGATTTGCTCTTCCAGGGTCACTGACCGTGTCCTCATTTGTCAATCATATGACTATAACAGCACCCATTCTTTGAAATGGAAAAATCTCCCTGAATGGGCTGGAGATGGTAGTCACTGGTAATACTGTATGCAGCCGATTCAGTACTCAGAATGTGCCACTTGTTTTCCTTTATTTCTTCTCTGTTTTTTTTTTTCAGTTGCTTTTTATTTAAGAAAGTGCGTACACCACTGTGCAATACATATGAAATATCAAATAATTAAAAATTGTATCACCTTTATTAACACATGACTTCTGAGTTGAACAGTACTGTGTTTGGACCTATTTAATTAAACAAAACTTAGTGAATATTTAATGTTTTAAAAATACAGCCTTCATGCAGCATAAGTCAGTAGACCTTTGACTACTCAGATTTAAAGTTCTTTAAAAAAAAAAGATATGTCCACCATTGTTTTTGATGACAGGTTCGATCCTCCTACAAATGAATGATATGACCGTTGTACAAATTTCTAAATAGATGTTTGACAAGATTTTTTTTTTCTTGGCCACTGTGCATAGAGGTTGGCTGTGTGAGATGTTCTGTCTGAAATGTAACAGAAAATCATCTGTGCTTGGTTATTTGTTTTTCAGAACTAGTGTATGAATAAGTGAATTTCCCCGCTGTCCCATTACAAAGACAACCTGGCTGCCCCGACTAGTGGGTCTGCAGTTTATTCTGCACCTTACTGCTCCAGCTGATTTTCAACTACTGTTATCTTTCTGTGTCCTTTTTCACTTTTGTGAAGTCAGAGTTTTCATTTCCTCTGTGAATTATTTTCTGTGTGTCACTGGTGTTCATAGATTTTTTTTATTTTTTTTACTTAATTCATTTAAAATCACCGGTAAGGTCACCGTTTTGGATGGTACTTTTCTCATTGGAACCTGTATTTTTAGCACTGCCTTTCTAAATTATTTCTTTTCAATTGTTCATAAGAGGAAATTATCTCTTTTTTAGCTCAGAAATAGATGTCCTTGTGGGTGACAATCTAAGCACAGTTTTTTTACCAGAAACCTATGAGCACTCACTAATGTGCGCAGTGAATGACTCTGACCTATTCTCAAAGCTTTGGCACTGATTAAACTGCTGTCTTAATCACCAATTTAGGACAGTTGGAGGATTAGCTTTAACACAAACATCACGCAAATGTCACAACTATCTCAAGTCATTCTCACAAGTACACTGTTTCAGTTTTCTGAACTCAAACAAATGTAGTGTCTATGAATGCCTTTCTTTAAACTAAGCTGATGAAATTATATTAGAAATCTGCATTATTATGGAAATTTGACCTTCCAACTGCTTTTGCGCTTTTGATACATTTTAAAGTAGGTGGTGAGACCTTTTACCTGCTGCAGCTGTAACTGATGAGTGCTGACAGCCTCATCTGTTATATTTCTGGAAGCAAAATGCTTTGAAGTTCAGATAAAAAAACATAACAGTAATCTTGTCATTCAGCTCTTAACAGAAAACAAAGTGCCAAAAATAAAACATCTATTACTGCACAGGAAGCTGTCATTTTCTGTTACACAAGCCGGCAGTGATCAAAAATAGACGGCAGGATGTTGTTCTTACTACTATGCTGACATCCACACACACGTTTTTTCCACTTTCACCAGACTGGAGGGAGAAGTGCTCATAAAGTGGGATGCAAAATATTAATATCTACTTCATGGTGCCTAATGAGAGGGAATGGTCCTGGAAAACTCCTGCGTTACAGAATAGGTCAAAGGGACTGAGAGGAGGATATTAGAGGAGATCTCCATTAGCTGTGGACCCTTGTGTGGGTGGGGGTAGGGGGCCATGAGGAGGCAGGCAGGGACCAGTGGAAGAGGGAAGTCATCTTGAATGTGCACCAGTGCCTCTGCTGCAGCCCTGTTGCCTAGCAGTCAAAAATATTTACTCTTTACCAAAAAGTGTGCAGGATTTTTTTTCACATTCTGGAAAAGTGAAAACAATGAGAGTTATCCATCTAAATTAATCACGGAGGCCCCTGCCAGCTAGGGTCTGGAATGTTGATCTTGTGATAGGCTGGAGTAGTGTAACCGTGCAACAATCTGGATGTGATTGGGCCAGACAGGTTGAAGTATTAACTCTCCCAGTCAATAAGTTTGAGAAACGTCTGTTTGCGCGTATGACTGAATCCGTGTGTGTCAAAACACATCCCCCTCAGGACAAACCTAAGAAGGGCTCTATTTTCCTGTCGTCACAACTGTATGTTTGTTTCCATGGTGAGATGCACTGCAATGTCTGGGTGGCCATGGGGTGTTTAGTTTGTACTGAAGCCCACTTTGCTGCAGTCTGCACGGTGATGGTACAGTTTGGTGTGGCAGAAATCTTGTTTGTGGTGCGTCGACAGGGGGAAAGAGTTTCACCCACAGATGCTCACTCCAGCTGGAGGGGATTACAGATGACATGTAACCGCCTGGAACAACACTGAGGCTGCTGTGAGTGGGTATAAGGAATAGAAGGGACCACACCTAGAAATATGACAGAGCAGATCTTAAACAAAAAAAAAAAAAAATAGGTAGAGCATTTAAGTTCATCCTGTGTGTAAGATACTTTCACGCATTAACTTCAGACAGATTGTGGAGAATCAAGCTGAGAGGCAGCAGACACTACATACATCCACTCGGCATCAGTAAATTCCATTCAATTTTATTAACAGTCGCCTCTAGGCGCTTTTTATATAGTAAGGTAAAGACCCTACAATAATTACAGAGAAAACCCAACAGTCAAAACCACTCTCTATGAGCAAGCACTTGGTGACAATGGCAAGGAAAAACTCCCTTTTAACAGAAAGAAACCTCTGGCAGAACCAGGCTCAGGGAGTTAAAAATGTACCGGACAACCAGGTATTCAGCACACTGACATATTCCAGCATCAACAACATCAAATGCACCTCTGTCAAAGTACAAATGTGAAAACAGCTCAGGCTACAAACTGAATGATTTCATGGTCTCAGTGCTGCACGAAGAGTCGTTTGACCAGTTCCAGAGTTCAGAGATAGTTAATTTTGCTCAAAGTAAATACAGGTTTCTACCAGCGGTTGATTGCCCGGCGCTGCGCCATGTTGAGGTCGGCTTGTGCTGGGCTGAGAATTTCACCGGTTAGCTATCTATCGGAACTGTTCTATCACTGCAACTGGCAAGTAGGCGCCCACTCCGCATAACGCACTGACGTGTTGGTAAAGGACTGTTTATTAACAACAGCTGCAGGTAAACGTGCACCCTTTTTTCAGAGCATCATTACACAGACTAGAGGGATCCACACTCCCTATGGCATCAAGTCACATGGTCCAAATCGGATTCAGGTGCCTTCCATGACCAGTGGGACCAACCATTAACACAGAACATTGCATACATAATATTATCCAGCTGTTCACCATCACTGAATTAGCAAGCTGGAATTAGCAAGCTAATGCTAGCCCCCACCCCCAACAAAAATGTGCGCAGGGCTGAATTTTTTTTCTGGCTAGAACCCTGAAATGTGTGATTGGAACGCAACAGATGCTGTTTTCTGTGATGGAGACAACTTTTAAAACTACACGAAGTAAATATGATACACTCCATTTCCTTTTTATTACCTGTGTATATAGTAGGTCTTAATTGTATTTAGCAAAGTCTGTGTTTCCTATTTAGGATAGCAACCGTCTTTTGATCAACTACTAATAGTTGGAGGTACCCCCACCGTGATATCTCCTGTTGGTTTGTGAAGTCCTGTGTTGAAGCCTCGACGTGAACTTTTTTTTTTGAAAGCAGATGGAAACTGACTGCCTATACAGTAACAATTTTACAAGGTAGCCATGCCTTGATGCATAACCTGCATCATCATTATAGAAAATTACTTTCAACTGGTCCCTTGTTCACAAGGCGTTGCACAGCAGGTAGCTGTATATGGTAGATTTGGCAGATTTTAAACCTGATGCAGCACCAAAAGCAAAGATGTTAACCACTACACTATGGAGCCACTTAATATCTGCTAACATCATGCAATTTTAAGACTTGAAACTAGTGATTGAGACCACTAACTCATTAGGAAAGTTCAATGGATCAAGTGAGTAGTGGGGTCATTTTCTCATAAACTTCTACACAATCTGACTTCATTTTGTAATCCGAGGGCTCTCCCCCTACTTGCTGTAACAAAGAATGAAAGTCTAAGTCACTTTCAGGTTGGCTTTATTTCTCAGACTAGGAGGCTACAGCCATCTTTTACACATACGTGTCTATGGTTTAGATACGCAAAAGGTTCGAAGACAATAGCCTCTGCTTTTGTTGAAACAATATTACACCATCAACTCTCCCGGGTTGTTGGTGTGTGCATAAACAGATCAGGCAAGTGTTCAGAAGTTGATCAAGATGTGTTTGCTGCCCTGTATGGTTGCAGGGGAATCACTGCCAGCAAAGACTCCAAATCAAACAACGCTGCTAGTCCAAAACCTGTTGAACAACACAAAGAAGTGTTTTCTGATCTAACCCTACCATCAGCAGGGCCACATTTATCTGCAACGACAAAAAACACTAATACAACGGTGCTATAATTTATTTTTTTTATAATCCCATGTTTACAGCTTGGTTGTAACTTTATTTAATGTCCAAATGACTTCTTTGTTAAGGATTACGTATCTTTGTCTCAACAGCTTAATTTGAAAGATTAGGGAACAACTGTAGTCACGCTTTAAAAAAAATAACAAAAACGGAAAGCTTTCCGATGTTTAAGTCCGATTTTTTGTTGGCCCATTCATCCACCCTGACAGCATTCACTGACAGACACGCATCCCTCAAATAATGTGACTTTGCGTGCCTTTATTGTCATCCGCTTTTGTTACTTTCACCCAAACAGATCGAGAGCAACCCTCTCAGTGGTTGATGCACATATCACTTCAAATCTATTTTCAATAAATCTTAAAAACAAGTAAATCTTTTTTGGACTGCTCTCCCATATGTTGAGACCAAACCCTGATTAAATCTATGAAACAGTGAAAAGTGCGGTTGCTTACATCATAATTTACTCCCCTTAACCGAAGCAGCATGAAGCAGCTTCAGGACAGCCATGAAAAAATTGTATTGTGGTACTTTCTGTCAGTGTGTGTTTACAGAGCTTTTCTAAATCCACAAAAGAAAAAGCAAGCTCAGTCCCCAGATATGATATATTTTGAGGCAAACAACCAATGCAACTTACTCATGTTACATATGCTGGTGATCTGCTTAATTCTTTCTGTTGCAGCATTTCTTACTCTACTTTATTTCTGCATATGTGTGTATTTTTGACACAATTAGCATGCCCTCTGCAGGTTTAACACCCCCCCCTAAAAAAAGAAATAAATAAAATTCTACAAAACATCCTCTTTGTTAGGGGTTATAGTAATTCAGGTTGGAAGCACTTCTAATGACTGTTAAACATGCCTTGGAAAATTCGGAGCTATTTTTATATATTATAGACGTGTCATAGGAGTAATAACATTTATAGAATCCAACCCTATGGTGTAGAATCAGCTGAGGAGATAAGAAAAAGGCAATGTCTCCAACAGCTGAGTAACACACCCCGAACTGCAGCCTTAGCTTCAACAATGAGAGCTGGAAAACAGGCGTTTCAGATGCTCACACACAGAAAAAAGAAAGAAAAAAAAAGAGGGAGTGGGAGAGGTTCCTCCGCAGTTGTAACACACACCAACACCCAGCTGGCTGGCTGTGTAACACCAGCCTGCCCTGAATTCAACCCCCCACCCTGAATGCTCTAAGCCGACCCTGAATCTTTCTCCTTGTGGTGATGCAGAAATACAAGCGCCCCTTCACAAGGCCAGCTTATCACAGATGGGCGTATATCCCCCCCCCACCTCTCTTTTCCTCCTGTCCCTCTCACTCTCTGCTGCTGCACCAGCCAGCAACACAAGCCCTGTCTGTGATCTGGGGGGGGGGTATTTTCTGCAATAAAACAAATATGGGCTTCAGCACAAACATTCACACTCGCTTTTGTTCACTCATTTGTAGTCAGCCACGGGGCCTCATGACCAGGATGTGTTATGATACTTTTATGTATTCCACTGAATCACTGTGCACCACAATGGCAAGAAGGGTATTCGAAAATGAGACCAACATTCCTGTTCAATATCCTCCCGGCCTAAAAAAAAAAAAAGCCCATGAGGTATGAACGCGTTCTTGTCAAAATGGCCAAAACGTGAATCTAATGTCTTCACGTTTCAAATCAAGGTGTGTGTGTGGGGGGGGGGGAAATCAATCTCATTAACTATATTATTATAAATATAAAATAATAAGATACATATAAAAATCCTCCATAAACTCTCAGTTATGCACTGCAGACAGCAGAATTCGCTGCAGAAACCTTAAGAATGATTTTTATGGGCGAGCCGGTATCGGCTCTCCACAGCGGCGTGGATCCCCTCAACAAAGAGGATGCAAAGAGGATCCTTTAAGAAAACGCCTTATCTCCCTGCCCGACTGTCACTATGGTAGCCAGACATGCCATATCATCGTGCGCATTGTTCCAGCGGCTTCCTGCAGTCGGCTCTGACAATAGAAAAAGCATTTTCACGTTGTTGCTGGGGTCGCACCGGTATATGTGACAGAGATCCATAGCAGCGCTTTTGAGAAGCGGCAGCGCAAAATGCTAAAACCTTCTGCAGTGATTTGCAACAGCAGCCATCAAAGTTCCTGCAGCCAGCGAAGCAGAAATAACTCTTTACTCACTGTGATCTTTGGGATGTTCTTTTTTCCTTGATAAGACATCTTCTGTCCGATTCCACCCTAAAACCGAGCTTTAAAAAGCAATATTCCCTCTTAACGGATGCTGCAGCGGCCCTCGCCTGGATGGGAGCTTCAAGGAATAGTCGCCCCTCTTGTCAATGCGATGTGGAGTGGCTCGCAGAGTGATATAGGAGCGTCTTTGGTCCAGTCGCCCGGCCCCTCCCTCAGTATGCTCACTTGAAAAGCGTGATGTCACAATCTTTCCACCGGAGGGCGCAGTAGAGAAGCTTGTGAACAGCCTCCAGCCGGCATTCGCTTCTTTGCGTTACAGAGCTGTCACACACTGTTTAAATGAACATAAAGTATGCTACATATCCAATATCAGTCATCACTGACCTATCAGAGGTGCTTCTCGCCTCAGAAATAGCAAATTAATTGAAGCAGCTGGTTTCATATGCATGAGTTTGTGGTGCACTCTGTGCCTGTGTGTTTACAGCTGAAGTCACTGAGGTCTGATTGATTAGAGGAAAACTGGCAGAACTAGGAGGAAACAAAAGAACACAGCATAGAAATCACCATCATTATTATAAACAACACGAACTGGAAAGATTTACTTATTTTAAAAATCACTACTCCCACTGCAACATGATAATCATACACGCAGATATTGAACGCTTAAAAATGTTGCCTGCGTGCTAAGCAGATTTACTGGTAAGAAAAATATTGCTTTTGAAATGCTATACTTCACATCAACTATAGTCAGGAGATTCGGGTGTTTTGTTTTTCTGAACAGAGAGGAGCAAAATGGTGTGGCAGCTGTCACAGGGCTTGCCCACAACGTTACACACTCCACAACACACATACACACACAGCTCTCTCTCTCTCTGTCTCTCTGCATGTTCCCACCCAGCCATGTGTCTCTATTGTTTGAACCTAAAGTAGATCCCTCTTCACTCCACCACTCCCCTCCTCAGCTCTAATGCAGCCATAATGAGATCCTGAGACTGACATGCATGTAGGAGCAGGTGTGTGCCTATTTGTGCATGTATGTGTGCGTATATTACAACCGTCAACTGAAAAAAAGATCAAAAAAATATAATGAGCAGTTGCTGATCTTTTTTGTTTTGTTTTGTTTTGTTTTGTTTTGGCTACAAGCAGAAACAGGGCCTTCGTGCTGGCATGTCCTTTTGTGGCAGTGAGGCAGAAAGGCATTACCTCAGCATTCCCAGGACTTGGCGAATGCATCAGCACCACGCTCAAGTTTGCAGGCTTGCTACCTCTGCAAACCACATTAACCAGCTGACACTGACTGACAGACAGGGTGCAGACAGATCAAGGATGCAGAAAAGTCTCTGACAATGTCATCAAGCCTGTATAGAAGCACACCATAGTGAATGAAGTGAGAAACTTCCAGTTTAATACTCAACAATCATACAAAATTGCGTTATCAGTTTACACATAGGCATGATCATGTTTAACCACCTCTGCCATTATGTGAGCTCTTCATATAGAAGACACTAGAGAATTGAAGAAGGCACATGGGCTGGAGTTGCTCTTACGCAGAGGGACAGGTCTGAAAACATGGGGGGGGGGTATAAAAGCTCTGTCTGGTGCTCAGTCTTGACAGATATGAAGACAAATGGCTTCACTTTTAAATATTCTTCTTAGTGTTTTTTATTGGTCCGTTTTATGGTTCACGCTCCCAAAACACTGAAAACATTTGCATTTCAACAGCATCTCTTTATTGCACCAAACATAATTAGAATTAATTTTATACTTAACCAGAAGTAAGCACAGATATTTGTTTTTATGTGCTGATTATAAAGACTATACTGAATGTTAGATGTAAAATTAGCAGAGTGCTCATTTCATTTATTTCTAATGTCTCTCTGCGGCGGCCTCAGCAAGCCTAAATATCAGTGTATATGTATGGGTTTATGTTTTTTGAATGCATGTGTTGGTGTGACTTCCACCCTGCAGTACAGAATAAAAAAGCAGGGTTGGGGCACTTCCTCTCTCCCTGGACATCTGGCTAGCCACACTCCATTATTCACTCCACTGCAGCAGCTCACTGCACTAATTAGCTGACCGGACAGGAGGAAAACCAATAAAATCTATAATTACAGTCACCATTGTTCAGTATTACTACAGCAAACAAAGAACACAGCAATAAAAATTTAGTAGTTGAGGTCATTTCAATTTTTTCCCCATTTTGTATACCCAAATAAACAAGTAATGGTCCTCACGTTTAGTATTATCATTTCAATAATATTATGAGTTGCTGTAGCTTAAATCCAAGTGAGTGCACTTGAACAAGAAGTGGGAGGGGGGGGAAATTGTCACAAAATTATAAACAGGCAGTTTTTCCACTCGTCATTTGTTTACTAGAGAAGGTTAGCGTTAAGTTTTACTGGCACTCTGAATGTACCAGTTAATAACAAAGGGATAAACATATCATGCCTTCACTGTTTCCTCTAACTATTTCCAAACCAAGGAAAAAAAAAAAAACACTGCCAAAACTCTCTTGTGCTGGTTTCTGCTGAATCATCTGGTCCCTTGGGATCAGCAATATTGCAGTTCAGTATCAGGCCACATGAGGGGAAAATGGCTACGTGCCACACTGAAGATATCTGTTTTTAACAGTATTTAAAGGCATTTAAAGGAAGGACGGATTCAGACGGAGGAACTCAAATATATCACAAGGATAATGTGAAGACATAAATGTAGAAAAGTGTAGAGCTGGTAGTTTCAGTGAGTGAAGCAGCCCAGTCTCAAACTCTCGCTGTCTTAGAGAGTAAGTTACAGCACTAGAATCACAGAGGAGTAAATAAAAAGGACAAACCATTTGAGTACAACAGTGGATAAAGGAAAACTTATTCTCAAAGAGACAGAGCTCTACAGCACTACTCACGCACAGGCCTGTCAGTCTACTGCCTTGTTGTGAGTCTCTGTTAAATCATTTTTGGATAAGATAGCAGATCTGCCACTACAGCAGAAACAGCAGCAGGCAGTCATACTGTGATTAGTGATCAAGCTGAAGAAGTGCAGCTTATGTCATCAGGAAAGACAATTTCTGTCAGTGAGTTTCACCATTTACAAGTTTTTAAATTGTAAAGAGATAAAAATGAATAAATAAATTTTTTTTTTAAAATCCCAATTTTTGTGGGAAATATTAGGAGCCAAAATCACAAAAGCGTCCCCAAATTCTTTTAAATACTAGGTGTAGAACATAGTGGCAAACCCTAAAGCTAAAAACAACCTCAAAACACACTGTTTAAAATGTTTACTGATGTCTAATGCTGATTTCATTCTGACATCATTATAATGATTTTATTAGAGTACACTGGTCTGTAATCTATGACAGCTTGTTCTATATTAGCTCATTGTGTAATCTGTTTAACTCTTTCCTGCCTTATAAAATCAGTTTTCTCCAACCATGCTTTAGAAAAACACTTTTATGTGCCAATTGGTGACCATATACTGATGACTGAATGGCAAAATGGTAATCACCCCACTTTGTGTGTGTGTGTGTGTGTGTACTGTGCGAGAGCCAGAGAGGGAGACATGAATCATCATCTTTTGGTGCCTAGAGTGTATTGCTGAAAGCCAGTGTCAATTAAGAGTGGATAAAATACAAATACTATCTATCTATAAACCACAAGTAGCATTACAAGTTCACATTTATTTCCTTAGATGAGTATCTAGAAATACTTTAAAAATGATATTGTTTTGCATTGCTATTGTTTTGAAAAGTAATATAAGGAAGTGAATTTCAACTAGGGGTACAAATACTTCAGAGGGTATATGAAAAGATCAGCTCAAGCAATATGTGAAAAAGGAAGTTAAATATTTAAGAACTGAGTGGACCTGAAGCAAAAAAAAGTTAAATAAAATGTAATGCATGAGCAGAAACAGACAGCCAATAGGAATCCATAGAATCTGAAAAAAAGGCAATAAACGTCGATAAATAGTCAGCTCATAGTATGACTAAAATGATAATAGTTGAAATTGTTATTTAATAGCATAGATAAACAGTTCAGATGTCCCATGAAACAATAAATAGCTTATATGGAGCTAAAAGTAATGGACTGATTGTTAACTAATAAGTCCAAAGTAATGGCTAAGAGTAAGCTGAAAGTAATACAGAAATGAGTAAAATAACTTCAAGTAATTGATAAAGAGCCACTGATATAAGGTATTAATTAATTAAACGTAATTCATAGTTTGCTGAAAAAAGCAATAATATACTAAAATAAATTGCTTATACAAATAAATAAAATTACAAAGAACAAACTTTATTTTATTTATTTGTAATTATTTATTTTTAATTATCCACCTTCAGGTATTTAAATCTGTATAAACGGAAACATGAGAGATGTTGCTGATGAAGAGGTTCTTGAGTCCACCTGAGAGGCCTGCTGGTTTGTGAACAACTGATATAGAGTCATGATAACCTTCACTTGGCACTAGACTCTTTCCGTGGTGCTAAAAATGTCATACCCTGCTTTTGTTTGTCTCTCTCTCTCTCCATGGTGCTGAAAGACTCATCGTTTTTTAAAATCACACATAATAGACATAAACGCAACTGATTACTCCTGCTTGCTACTAGCATACACTACCTGTACAGGAAATGTCCAACTTTTGGACAAATAAATCTTTTTTTTTTTTTACAATTATTATGCCTATTTGTATGAATTCCAGCAATCCCTAGAAACCAGGCTCTTATCTCTCTATAAGCTTCTCTTTGAAGCCTGCAGAGTGTACTGATTTGCTCTGCAGTTTCACTTGTTAGTGAAACCATACAGTCATCCCAGTTATACTCCTGTGTTTCTCTAAAACATCATCATCATCTTCATGGTGATGCTCTGTGGTTCCACTTAAGCAAAAGTTATGCCTTTAGTGGAACAAGCCTGTAGTGATGAATTTTTAATTTCCCCAGTCTTGAAACTTTCCAGTCACGATTCTTGTTTGTTAGTTTTTCTTCTCTACAGTACTTTGTTAGACAAACCCAATTTTGAATATTCAATTCAATTCAATTATTTTAATATAGTGCCAAATCACAACAAACAGTTGCCTCAAGGCACTTTATATTGTAAGGTAAAGACCCTACAATAATTACACAGAAAACCCAACAGTCAAAACTACCCCCTATGAGCAAGCATTTGGCCACAGTGGGAAGGAAAAACTCCCTTTTAACAGGAAGAATCCTCCGGCAGAACCAGGCTCAGGGAGAGGCAGTCATCTGCCGCGACCGGTTGGGGCTGAGGGGAGAGACAGGACAAAAGACATGCTGTGGAAGAGAGCCAGAGATTAATAATAACTAATGATTAAATGCAGAGTGGGTTATAAACAGAGCAATGAAAAGAAACACTCAGTGCATTATAGGAACCCCCAGCAGCCTAGACCTATTGCAACATAACTAAGGGATGGTTCAGGGTCACCTGATCCAACCCCAACTATAAGCTTTATCATAAAGGAAAGTTTTAAGCCTAATCTTAAAAATAGAGTGGGAGTCTGTCTCTCGAATCCAAATTGGGAGCTGGTTCCACAGAAGAGAATCATTCTACTCTTAAGTATCCTAGGAACCACAAGTAAGCCAGCAGTCTGAGAGTGAAGTGCTCAATTGGGGTGATACTGTACTATGAGATCTTTAAGATAAGATGGGGCCTGATTATTCAAGATCTTGTATGTGAGGAGAAGGATTCTAAATTCTATTCTAGATTTAACAGGGAGCCAATGAAGAGAAGCCAATATGGGAGAAATATGCTCTCTCTTTCTAGTCCCTGTCATTATTCTAGCTGCAGCATTTTGGATCAGCTGAGCTTTAGGACAGCCTGGTAATAATGCATTACAATAATCCAGTCTAGAAGTAATACATGCGTGAATTAGCTTTTCAGCATCACTCAAGACAGAATGCTTCTAATTTTAGAAATATTGCACAAATGCAAAAAAGCAGTCCTATATATTTGTTTAATATGTGCATTGAAGGACATATCCTGGTCAAAAATTACCCCAAAATTTCTCACAGTGTTACTGGAGGTCGAAGTAATGCCATCCAGAATAAGTATGTGGTTTGACACCATGTTTCTAAGATTTGTGGGGCCGAGTACAAGAACTTCAGTTTTATCTGAATTTAGAAGCAGGAAATTAGAGGTCATCCAGGCCTTTATGTCTTTAAGACATTCCTGCAGTTTAACTAATTGATGTGTATCATCTGGCTTCATGGATAGATAAAGCTGAGTATCATCTGCATAACAATGAAAGTTTATGCAATGCTTTCTAATAATACTGCCTAAGGGAAGCATGTATAATGTAAATAAAACTGGTCCTAGAACAGAACCCCGTGAAACTCCACAATTAACCTTAGTGTGTGAAGACGACTCCCCATTTACATGAACAAATTGGAGTCTATTAGATAAATATGATTCAAACCACTGCAGTGCAGTACCTTTAATAGCTATGGCATGCTCTAATCTCTGTAATAAAATGGTATGGTCAGCAGTATCAAAAGCTGCACTGAGGTCCAACAGGACAAGGACAGAGATGAGTCCACTGTCAGAGGCTGTAAGAAGATCATTTGTAACCTTCCCTAATGCTGTTTCTGTACTGTGATGAATTCTGAAACCTGACTGAAACTGTTCAAATAAACTACTCCTCTGCAGATGATCAGTTAGCAGTTTTACAACTATTCTTTCAAGAATTTTTGAGAGAAAAGGAAGGTTGGAAATTGGCCTATAAGCTAAAACAGCTGGGTCAAGTGATGGCTTTTTAAGTAGCAGTTTAATTACTGCCACCTTGAAGGCCTGTGGTACATAGCCAACTAATACAGACAGATTGATCATATTTAAGATTGAAGCATCAATAAATGGAAGGACTTCTTTGAACAGTTCTTGTTCTTGTTCTTATTTTCTTCAATTAATGATGAATAGTAAGATGTTCTAGCTTTACAGAGGTTTTTTTTTTTAATAGAGTAACAAACTCTTTTTCCAGGCTAAATGAGCATCTTCTAAATTAGTGAGAATATGTTGCAATGTGGTGGAAAATGTAAATAACAAACAGAATGCAATCATTTGCCAATCTCACAAACTTATATTTTATTCACAATAGAACACAGAAAACATATCACATGTTTAAACTAAGAAATTGTGCCATTTTTTGAAAATATTCAATCAAAAAAGTTGAGATGGAGACAACAAAAGGCTGCAAAAGTAAGCTGTGCTAAAGAGAAACAGCTGGAGAAACATTTTAAAACTAATTTGGTTAGTTGGCAACAGGTCAGTAACATGACTGGGTCTAAAAAGAGCATCTTAGAGAGTATCTTAGAGTTTCGTCAATATGCGAAAAGCATGCTTCTACAAATGGCGGAAGTATTTCTAAAACTGACTGTGAAGATTTTCAATATTTCATCTTCTAAATCACACAATATCATGAAAAGAATCCAAGAATTTGGATAAATCTGTGTGTGCAAGAGACAAGGGTGAAAATCACTTTTGGATGCTTGTGACCTTTGGGCCTTCAGGTGGCACTGCATTCAAAACAGACATGATTCTCTCATGGGAATCACCGCATGGGCTCAGGAACACATCTAGAAATCAGTGTCTATGAACACAGTTCATTGTGACATCAACAAATGCAGGTTAAGGCTCTGTTGTGCAAAGAAGAAGTCATATGTGAAGATGATCCATAAACAACACCATCTTCTCTGGGCTAGAGAAGCTTCTTATTATCCCTCAGTTCAAAAGCCTGCATCAGTGCCTGTGGAATTGGCATCATCAGTGCTGAAAAGCATATACAGGTATATATAAACGTGTACATCTAGATGAAGTCTTTTTTTCAGGGGAGGCCTTGTATAGTTCAGCAAGACAATGCTAAACTGCATACTGCATCCATTGAAACAGCATGGCTTCGTAGTAGAAGAGTGCTCAACTGGCCTGCCTGCAGTCTAGATCTTTCACAACTGAAAACATTTGAAGCTAAAATACTAGAAGGAAGACCCAGGACTGTTGAGCAGGTAGAATCCTATATTAGACAAGAATGGCACAGCATTGCTCTTTTGAAAGTCCAGCAACTGCTCTCCTCAGTCAGACAGCTGTTGAAAGAAGAGGGGATGCTACACAGTTGCAAACATGGCCCTGTCCCAACTTTTTTTGAGAGGAGTTACCGCTATCAAATTTAAAATGAACTAATATTTTTCTTAAAATGGTACATTTTCTCATTTTAAACATTTGATATGTTTTCTTCTATTGTGAATAAAATATTGGGTTACAAGATTTGCAAATTGTTATATTCTGATTTTATTCACTTTTTTCACAACGTCCCAGCATTTGAAGAATTAGGTATGTATACTGGCTACATTTTTTTCCAGTAGCATTCCTGTAGAAATTAAAGAACAATAATTAATGAAGCTGGCTGTGGAAGGTAAGCCTGTTTCTCTGCTAAGGTTCTTTGTTTCTCGGTAAAGTTTACAAACTATATTGTTTACTCAGAAATTATGTTATAACTTGTTCTACGCACTTTAACACCAAGGTTATTTCTCCAGGGAAAGTAGTGTCTTTAGTTACATAGTGATGTGACACAATGACGCATTCAAACAACAGCCTTATGGATAATTGAGCTACTTAAGCTTCCTGTAGATTTTAAGGAGTGGACAAACGGCAGGTTTTGACTTCCTGGCTGTGTCAGATTTTGCCCTCATAGCAGCATTCCAGCGTCATTGTGATAATTCAGCTGTAAACCTGTAAAATCTACTTCATTTAAGTACACAGAGTTCTATAATATGGACTCATACTGAAATAATTTCCTCGTCATTTAAGCACAAGTAAAAAAAAAAAATGATCAGGGTTGCAATGAAATTGTAGGGAAAACAGTGACACACCGTGGAAGCCACCTCTGTCATTTAAACAGTCTGCTGCCAACCACAAAAAAGAAAAACAAAAAAGTTACAGGCTCTTTACCTTTTCATCTTCGAGGTTCTGCAATATTTCTTTACCGCTGGTTCCGATCTTCACCCGAGGGGAGTCTTTCCCTCCTTGGCTGTCCTCTGTGGGACTTTCCACAGCAGGGGAGCTCTGACTCGCCGGGTTCTTCGCTTCCAGACCGGTTCCTCGTTTGCTGCTCCGCGGGGTTCGGGATCCCCTTTGCCCGACGCTAAGGGCATCAAAGTCTATTGTTTTACTCTCAAATGCGTCCTCGATGCTGCAAAATAAGCCACCGTGCTTCTGCCGGGCCACCTGGTCGGCCGTGCCGGGCCGGGCGAGATAAACCGGCAGATCGTCCTCTGCTTTCTCCCAGTTTCTCCTGCGATCTGCCATAGTGGAGCCCTGCACAAGTGGCCGAGAAAGACGATGAAACTAGTACTGAAGTGCTGTGTATCTCTGTGTGTGTGTGTGTGTGTGTGTGTGTGTGTGTGTGTGTGTGTGTGTGAGAGAGAGAGAGAGAGAGAGAGAGAGAGAGAGAGAGACAGAGAAAGCAGTCAGGCAGGAAGGAGTTGAATTAAAGCCAAAGGTGGTACTGCAGTGGTTCCTGATGCATAGGTAATATATGATTCCTCTTGCATTTTAAAATGAAATTAAATACACAAACGGTTGTTGCTTAAGACTAATGGAATACTTTATTTGTGTGCGTTTATAGTGTTAAAATACCAGCACTGCACAGGACACCCTTTCATATGAACATATTCGGTTAAAGAGACTGCTGGCTGGATTTATGTACACTTGCATTGTGTCTGTGCTGGACAGAATTAGCCTAATAATCAAAACATTATTCCTTCTTTAGCTGTTTGAATAGTTGGTGCAATGATAGTGAGATTAACCTGAGCGGACACAGGTGTACGCTCAGCAGGTATTACAGGTGTTGCGAGGGCGTCCACTTTGGAGCTGTCCTTTCAGCACTCGAACGCTTGAACAACTCCGAGTGGGATGATGCTGATGTTTCTTCAAGTGCTTGTCTGGCCTCTCAGCGGGGACAGCGCAGGTTACTTAGACCAGCACAAATGAGACAAGATCGTGTCAGCAGCAGTGGCAGACGCGCAGCTTTCAGGCGGCAGGTCTGCTGAGTCGAGAGGGCGCATCAGGGAAACAGGAGTCACCGCCGTCACTCAGTAAATAGGAATGCAATCATGTAACGACTTAATATCTGCATGTTTCACGAGTTAGAATGGGGTCAAAATGAGCACGCTGGTTTCAGCTGGACACTACAACATAATATCGATAACTATGTGCCTCATGTGAGTCACCAATATGTGATGAACGGCATATATACGGCGTATAACACCCTATTAATAAAAAGCAGACAGAATAATGACAGTTCAGTCCTTTATTTTATTTTATTTTATTTTATTCTGGTATAGTATGAGGATGACTTTGGCTAAAAAGAGAGGTGAATGGATTGGCGAAAACTTTCATCAAGTGGATAAGAAATAACACTCAGCTGCCTAAGCCTGTGTGTGTGGATGAGAGAGAGAGAGGGGTGAAGAAAAGAGCTCCCAGAGTCCACAAATCTGAAAAAGACTTTCAAGGTCAGTCACACAGTGGACTACAGTGAAGTCCAACAAACCACATCCTCAGGTCTCATCTAACAGGTTGTCATCAGTGAAATAAAGCTGTGGCTGTTTTTCAGCCAAAGGGCCACTTCATGGGGTATCATCTGATATTTCCAGAAGCTCCTGATATAGAGGCTGACTAAAGGCATGGTGAACAAAATAAAACTCAAATGACTACCATTTGACTGAAAATGAAAATTAGAAAAAACAATTGTGTGTTTATTTGTTTGAGTTGTTACCAGGGCAACCACTATTTGTGTGTGCGTGTGTTTTGAAGCCAGAGGAGAAGCATTTATCTGTGTAAACGGATAACAGACTATAACCGAAGAGGCTCACACGGGAGAAAATTAAAATGGCAAAAAGTCCAGTTGCAGGGATGTGCCGATTTCTTTTTACTTATTATTTTGCATGCAAACATGAAAAAATATAATCCTACAAATACAAAAACATATCTAACACACTACATTTATGCATTGGGGCAAGAGTGAAAATAACGATCAGGCACTATGCTTTGAAAAGATAGCAGGGTGTATTTTTTTTTTTTCAGTGTACCAAAGCAAAGTTTAATATAAGTAGCCCTATTCCCTGCTGAGTACCAGTGTTGCAGTTCCTGTGGCTCTTTTGGCACCTAATGCTGTAGCTTGACAGGTCAGCAGAAATTTCCCCTCACATGAATATGATTAAAATGTCATGGTTTTTGGAGATACCAGGAGCCTGCTAAAATTCCCTGCCTCTGTAACTCTTTGACATCGTGTTCGAAGTATCTGTGTTGGAGGGCCGTCGCTCATGTTTCCTCCAGTATCTTACTTGTTTTTAGATAGTAAATAATGCTGATAGAAGCGAGACAAATGACTAGTAGCGTACTTTGGGGGTTTCAACCTTCGAACAAATTTGTGTTTTGGCAGGCCACACATTCACATGCACACACCAAGCACTTGGAGAATGAAATATTATTTGAGAGAACAAGGACAGAGCTCTAAGGCTGGTGCAGAGTATGCTTGTCTCAAATTGTTCCCTGTGGTCAGGGCAGAGCAGACTGACTGGGAGGCAATGGAGCCATCAGCACACACTGTCTGGCTTTCAGTGTGTCACTGATGTTGTCATAGCTGCAAGCCATAATACCAAAACAGTCAGTCAGTTGTTTATTTCACTGTCACTGTCAAAAGAAAATCCCAATGATCATGAAAGACATTGCAAAGACACTGTGTTACTTCCATACATTTTTTATTTCGTGCAAAACCCAGTGTTTGGCATTAGGTTAAGAAGCTCACTAACTAACATCACTCTGAATTAATGACGCTTTTAAAGCAATGACTGCAATACTGGAACAAAGCAGGAGACTAACTCAATCATGATATTAAGCGCAGATGCAAGGTAAGCCAGCCCCATAAGACAATGGCTTTTATACTGGCAGTGGGTAAGTGCATGCTCATTCACGGCGTGAAGGAACTATGGCAGATAGGGCAGAGTTTGGCAAATTCACGCCCAGTGGTCTTCATGGATTTGGCACAAGAGGCCTTACGGCGATTTAGACCTTTGAAGAAGTAGGTAAGTGGGCCACGGTTCCACAGATAAGTCGACAAGGCTTTATTGAAATGGTACACAAAAATGTACATAATCTTACAAGCTCTAAGTAGGTTTCTGATTTGGTTCATCAAATGGCTGATGAAAAATTTAAAAAAAGATCAAATATTTACTGTCAGATTGTCTTGGTTATGTATCGACTCTGCTTTTCTTTCTGTTATGTGTTTAGTGTTTGGTACTACATGTCTGTTAAATCATTGCTGTTTATTTCTGCCACAAAACGTCATTACTGAGACATGCAGAATAGAGCATTATTAGAACAGTCGCCCACAGTCACAAGCAGCAGAAAACCATCAGCATTGTGCAGCTTATATAAATGCCCATTGGCCCGATGTAGCCAGTAACAGCAAAAAGGAACAGCAGCCTGAGCTGTTTTCTGTGCTGTGCATCACTTTCCTTATGAATTTTCCTAAAAATATTGAATTGTGTAAATTTAAATCCTCACTCTTGCAAAACTGCAGGTAAAAAAATAAAATAAAAGCAAAAACCTGAACTGGCAGTGTCACATAAGTATGCTATGAAGTCAGTGTTACTAAGCAGCTGGACACACCAGGCCAGGCAGCTGCATCCGCCTGGGATGGGCTGGCTCCTCACCAGCTGCTGCTGAAATAAGGTTAAAGGGCCTCAGAGGATGGACGTGTCAGACATTTCAATCTCGTATCCTTTACCATGAGGCTGGCTTTGTTAACACACAAATGACACTGAAGTGTTCACGTTATCTGGTGTGACTCACGAATAAAGTTTGACTTTTAAACAGTCCACTCTTTTGAGTTGTGTCAAATGTGCTAAAAAGGTTTGTGCTGGAAAAGCATCTATTCTGCAGAAGAAGCAGTTTTCATTTGCACCCAACAAATATGTCATGAAGGATTACGTTAGAAGGATAATCATCTGTTCGTTCAGCCCAACCTCATCAACACAATCTCTCTCGCATGCTTTGGACTGTTTCTTCAAATTTAGCGCAAACGTTATTTTTCACTACAATGATGACATTTTATATTTAAAAGATCTATGGTCAGTTTCACTGTCATACCATGGTGCTATAAAAATAAAGATAGCAATGAAAGATGGTGACCATATTTTACATTTGGTTGGATGCTTAGTCACACTAACCTCAGGGGACACCTACTAAGTCTTTACCACATAAGCCTGAACAGACGCTGATTTGAACTACAATTGGAGTGATCGGTGGAGGCAAACAACTGCAAAGAGAAGTTTTATTTCATTCAGAAGTTTTTTCCCTTTTTATTAAGTTATACGAGACAGCTGTTCAGTCTGATACTTTTGTTCTGATACACTAAATATATGAGTGACCTCTGTGTAAGTAGTGAAAAGAGACAGACAGAAGTGCTTTTATGACAGATGATCTTTGGCAGGGATGGTGTGCAGAACAAAGCCTCTGTTCTCATCAGGATTGTCAAGAACAGTCAGTAAAAGAAAAAAAAAAAGCAGACTGTTACCCCAGACTGACCCTTCTCTTTGCACCATACAACTTAGAATAAAAAAGCCCACTTTTTTTTTTTTTAGGAAAGCAGAATGCTGAAGCCTTCAGTGTCAGATTTCTTTGATTCTCATGAGAAACTCTGATTCATTAAACAAAGCGGATGACTGAGCTCAACAAGAATTTTTACCCTTTAATATTTAATGACTTACAGAAGCTACACATGATATTTCTGTGAAGTGTTTATGCGTGGCACATGCTCAGGGAACAGCAGATGTGACAATACCAGCCACAGTTCAAAGACTACGCTCTCTTTTTTTATGAAAGGGAAGGAAATCTTGTTACGAATAAAGCCGGTGTGAGAAAAACAGGTTTGACTTAATGATGCTGACGGATATAAATTGTTGACACTGGAAATAGTTCGACAAAATTAATTGATTTTGCTAACAACTTTAAAAAATGGCAGCAACTAAATGACCAAAAAAAAAACAACAAAAGAAAAAATTACTAGATCTAAAAAAAAATGTGTTTTAAAAAAGCCATTCTGTGCATTTTATGCAAATTAATTAAAATACTTTAAAAAAAATTAAAGCAAAATAAAGTGCGCTAAAAAAAAAAAGGCCACTGCTCTTTTAATGTAAACTTGCAACCCCAAACTCAAACCAGTGCCTGTAAAACAGATGTGAAAAGAAGACAAATTAGTCTTCAAGGTCATAGGCCACATTTTTTTAATTAATTAATTTTTTTTTTTTACAGCATTACATTTTTTTTCTGTTTATCAAATAATCTAAATTAGGAGGGATTACATATTCTCCTTGGAAGACAGACAGGAGAAGGATAAAAAAAAAATCTCTGTGAAATAAAAACAAATTAAAAAAAAATATATATATATACATTACATGTAATGCCATACATTACACTGTCATAATGTATATCTGTACGATACATAAACAACCTGGGGGAAAAAAAATAAAAATGAAAATACAGGCAGAAAAAGGGGGAAAGTGCATTTAAGGCAACTGCTGTTGAGTTTGCACAATATTCTCAGTCATCCCCCCTCAATAAGTTAAAGTGAACATACTAGGCTGTAGTTACTGTCCGCTGTGTAATGAGATCCAATGTGAAGATACCCTCGGCCTGACAGCAGAGTCACAGGGGTGATACGATGGCAGATACACTAGCTCGGGTAAAAAGGGGAACAAGCAGAGACTAGTAGTAAATATTTTAGGGACTGGGCAGAGTCAGCTTCACAGGAGAGAAGTGAAGCAGGTCTAGTGTTTCATTCACTTTCTCCTGTTTCCTTTTGGGGAAGTGGACACCTAAGTGGCCGGTGGAGTTTAGCAAAAGAGGGTTATTAGTATCAAAGACGTTCTGATTAGTAGAAAAGGAGGAGACCTGCAGTTTTCTTGGGATGGAGCACGGGCAGATGTTGTAGTGTTGTTTAATCTTATTTTCCTTTCATTCATATAAAATTCAACTGATTGAATTCATTTTTGTCCAGCAAATACAGACAGCATAACTCTCACCTCTTCTTTTCAACCAGAGTTGATCAAGATGTTTTGCAAACCAGTCTGACAGTATTTACACGTTTGGTAAAAGGTCGCGTTTCTTTAAAGGGCAAATTGGAAAAGTCGACCAGGTGACAGCAGCTCCCACTGCTGGCCAACCAGAGCAACACAATATAGACAGTAGAACAACAAATCCAGTACAGTGTATGTGATAAAGGTTGGGGGAAGGAAAGGGGTGTCAAATATTTATATTATTCCACATTCATATTAAAATTGTTTTTCATTTATAATTTTCAAGGAAACAATGTTCATCTTTGCAGCCATCACCACAATAAAACAGAGCAATTTATACCCCTGTCAAGTCATTTATAAACTGCCGAGTACATCAACTGTTCAAGCTGCATCAGAGAGCAAAAGAACATTTCCACTATTCACAGAAAAAGGGGAGACTACATGAAATTATTCAGACACATGTACATATTAACAATATATATATTACAGTACAGAACGGGGATGTTTTCGGAGTGGAAATCTTGGGAGTGAGAGTGGTAGGATCTGTAAAAAAAGAAAGGAAGGGGAAAAAAGACAACCAGGGAGTAAAGCTTTTACAGTCTGCTGGCTTTTGAGAAAAATTAAGATGCAGTTTGACAATCCATATGTTCTCTTGTATAAAGCCTGGCTGAGTGGAACTGGATCCAAGGGTGCCATTTCTCCCAAAATCTACGTTCATGTCCCTTCACTCAATTCTGCTCATCTGTATCCAGTGAAGACATGTCATCCTGAGTGTCCCGTATCCCATTAGTGACTGTACACACCAGTTTCTGCAGTGTAGTTCTGTCTATTTGCAGACGTGACCTCTGAAGAGTGCAAGCAGTGTGCAGTGTGTAAGCACCATTCTCTGAACAGCAATGGCAGGGCAGTTGGTGAGAAACAGGTCCAGAAAGTTCCTTGTTATAATCTGACCTGAGACCAGCACTATTCAAACGGCCTCTGCTCTTGTAGGCCCTGAGTTGGCTTCTGTTCACCGAGTGGTTGCATTCAAGAAGAACTTCCTTTCAGGTTCGGATGCCAAAAGAAAGAGGGGGAAAAAAGAAAAGTGTCTGTGGTCTGGTGGTTTGTTTTCCTTGTTGTTTATGAGTTTTCTGTCTGTTTATATTCCCACTGGGGCTAAATGTTGGTCAGTGATATATTATTACCCTGCATGGCAGAGAGAACACATCCCGGGCTTTGGTTTTTAAATTGTCAAAGCATGTGTTTGCATCTGCATATGTCTGTGAATGCATGTGTGTCTGAAAACGACATATGCATGTGTGTGCGTGTGTGTGTACGTGTCTGGATGCACTATATCTGTTTTTCCAATTGCTTGCCATTCTTGCAGTCTGTTGCAGTACTCTCAGCTGCTCGGAGAGATATTTAATGTCCAGCACAGCTCTAAAAATATCATCCTGGGCAGCAGGGTGAGAAAGAGCCTCACCCGGTTTAAAAAAATAAAACAATAAGAATAAGAATTTAAAAAAATCTGAAGTGTGAACCAACCGACACACAATACGTCCAGCTTTACTGACAGCAGTCACTGATGTTAAGACGTTAGCAGCCACTGCTACACACACTGTTTCACACTTGTCCGGAAAATAAATAACACTGCGGTTACAAACGAGATCCCCAAGCTGACACACCACCTGAGAGAAAGGGAGAGACAGAGGCAGTGAAAGATTAGAGCAGACAAACGTGCTGTTGGTCAGAAGAGAAACATTCAGCATGTAGCACATTTGATTCTATTTAGATATCAGTATGCTCGATCAGTAACAACACAATAGCCACTGTGTCCTAAAGATAATAATCCCTGTCCTCAGCAGTATTTCACGAGCATATTAGAATTTTATAACTAATTGTTTTTGCTTCACAGTCCACAACTACAGTCACCGGTCACTTTATTAGGTACATGACTTTTATTCCATGTTTTGCTTATAAAATCAGTCATAATAACTTAATTTGGTGGTAACTTTAGGTGCTTGTTGCACTGTGCAATCTACAAAAAGAGGAATTCCTGGGAGAGAGAAAAATCCTCTTCAACAGTTCACAAACCTCAAAGGGCTTTTGCAATACAGGGATGAACAATGGAAACCAGAGAGGTGATGGAAACCAAAAGGTGGTGATGCTGATGGCACTGATGCTACCAAGACAGTAAATAGAAACACATAGCAAAACACGGAAATAAAAAAAAAAATATTACCAGATAAATTAAAAAAAAAAATATTACCAGACTTTACAAAAATATGTAAGTGGAAAGAGGATGAGCGCTTAATGAGAAAGAAACAATAAATGAAGGGAAGATGGGACAGTGTGCGGACCAGGGTCAAATCTTTTTTTTTTATTCTGAAAGACGCAGAGCCACCCAGTGGTCACATTATAAAATAGTCTGAGGTTCCGGGTTTTCCTTGTAAAAACACTCCGGATAAAGTGTAGTGTGATTTAAGTCTAGGCCAGAAGGCGTATTATTACATATTATTACTGAAGGACTTTGCACTGACTGGCTTCTATGTGCAGCATGACTTAAAGTAGGTGATGCTAGAAGTGATGTTTTATATTTTTATGCTTTCTGTATATCTGTATTACTTTAAAATAATAAATGCTCTCCTGCCCTTGTTTTAAAGCTCAGAAGCCAGTATAATTCAGTCTGACTGTGTCCTGACTGTTTATCAAGGCCAATTCCCAGTTTTTACTTTGGCTGCTGCACAGAGCCAAGATACTGGCTGCGTAGGCTCTGCCGTAACAATAAAAATATTTAACCGAGGTCTAGAAGAGGGATGGAGGCGGTTTGAACTTTCTACTCAAAGCCCACAGGACTCACCTCTGCTACAGGACACGCCAAAGACTTCAAGGCCAAAGGATAAAGGCAAGAGAAAAGAATAAGAACAGAAACAGGAACTGCAGGAAGAAAGAAAGATGGAAAAGGGACAAAGGAAGAGAAGAAGAGAATTAGAGGAACACTTGAGACATGTTAGTAACAGTAGGGACAGGGACAGAGCTTCCCTGCATAGTGGGAGTGGATCATTGTGAATTATGGAATTATATTTGTGAATATCACATGCTTTGCTTTCGTATTTCCCTTTTTAACCTAAATGCTCAATATTCAATCAGCATTCCTGTGTGAGTTTATGGTCAAGCTGCTGATTGTGAGCGGAGCCACACAGTGAAAAGTGCTCGTGCAGAAAGTTGACGTCACTTAAAAATTTGAGCAAAAACAATCGACATTTCTGCCACAGGGAGAGCAGACCTGTAGCTTGTTTTCACACTTTTTACAGTGTAATTTTCACATTCAGTTGTTTTTAAAGACCATCAAACACATCCTACCTTTTCCTCCAGGTCTTTAATCTGCCTCCTCTGGATTTCCGTCTTGTCTTCAAGGTCGCGAATTCTCTGCAATTATTCGGAGAGGGAAAAAAAACCCCCCACTATAAGCCATGTGACCTACAAACCTACTTCTACACAAAGCTCTAATGTATCATCGCTCGGCCACATTTGCCACGGGTACAGACAGCGACAGACCTGATGGGCCTGGTGCAACAGTTCCATCCTCTCTTGGAGGATCTGGCAGTCGTACTCTCGACTCTTCCTCAGCATCTGCCTCCTCAGCTTCTCCACCGCCGTGCGCAGCTCGTCCCTCTGAAGCTCATCCAGAGGCTCGCCGTACTTTATCACCTGGTGGAAAGAGACAGGTATCAAGCACAAATACTGGACCATGATTAATTTAAAACTCCTTATACTTACAGTGTTGCTATTCTTTATCAGCTGAGGCTTTATGGAATCATGAGACTCCCTGAGGGCTAGTTGAAGCATCTTTTTTTGTTATCTCTGCTCATAATTTCAAAGCCACCAGTCATTTGTTTACCAAGAACCAGCCATGCCGACACGTTTGATGACCCAAATTACTGGTGAGGAATTTGAGATTTCTTATCTTTATTTGATAAATCTCACCCCCGTATCAAATGACTGTAGTGACATTTTTTAAAAATCTGTGACATTTAACAAAACTGTTTTTTGTTTTGTTTGATCTGTTTTTGCAAATTTTTTTTTTTTTGTCAGATCAATAAGGCTGCACTGTAATGCATGATGGGAAATAAAAGACCTTGTCTTGTTGCAGGGCGTTGTATAAGGTTGCTTCCAACTCCTGGATTTGCTGTGAAGAGGAGAAACGTGAAAAGTTGTTACTAGTTCCACTTATTTTCATGATGCTAACCATAACTTTAAAATCACGTGGGAAACTGAATATTGGTCCCCAAATAAGACAAGGAGCTGTTTTCCCACAGTTTAACTGAATAGATTTCAGCCCCACGTATACACAAGACAAAAACTACACCCACCATGTAGGCCTGATCCAGGGCCTGTTTTCTGTAGTCTAGCTCCTCTTCTAGATATCCTTTCTGCTTACAAAACATCTCCTGCACACAAGGAGCACATTGGGTAATGTGGTTATTAAGGGTTAAAGGAAGTGAAAAGTTAATGGGTTTTAGCTCAATTGTAATTTAACACTAAATTTACACCACATTCTAAGGTACAAGCCCACATTTAAAACATAGGATATAGAACTGTGCACAAATCCAGACATTAAGAGCATTTTTTTTTTTGCACATTGCAACATTTAATGCCTCCATGTTTAATTGGCATGGTGTGTGTGTAAAAATCAATGTGAAGCTTGGAAGAGTATTTTTGTGTTGCTTCAAACACTGGCTACGGAGACCCTTCAAGTGTACTGTGTTTATCACACTGGATGATGACTTTATCTAAGTAAGTATTATTTATTTAGCTTAAAGTCAGAAGGTTAAGCTTTAAAAAAAATGCATTTTTTTGTGGGGTTTTGTCAAAAACCCCACATCAGTCACATCCCAGATCAAAATCCTGTATCGTAAGCATGCTCCTTGTTGTGTCCCACCATCTCTATCTCCAGGTCCATCATCTTCTGGTGCAGCGCTGCCTCTGTCCCTTCAATCTGTTGAATCCACTGGAGGGTAACAAGCAGCAAAACATGACTTATTAAAGTGCCAAACGATCAGCTGTTAATTGAAACAAGATGCAGCTTCCAGCCTTACCTTCTCCGCTAGTGACAAAACAGTGCTAGCCTGAATAATAGCCACTTGCTCCTCATTCCTTAAGTTCTGTACAAAAACAAAATAAAAACCTTAATAATGTACCTGTTTTAGAAATGGGAGATGAAATGTTAAGTTCTGCATGAATTTACCCCATTGTCTCCAAGGATATCTAGGAGTTTGATGAGATCCGGTATGCACACATCCTATGGAGGGAACAGTATAAAAACTGATTAAGAGCATGGAAATATAAATGCCATTTATTTTCTATACTGTTTTTATTTATTTCAAGAAAAACTAGGATAAAGGATCAGAGTCCTTCTCACTGCACACCTTAACTCCTTCCTTCATACAGTAGATCTGCAGTGCACTGATTCCCTCTGAGAAGGGATGCATTCTCAAATGATTGAATGGAGGGGACCTCCTCTCACGCTCCTAAAACAGCAAAAAAACCCAAAAAAAACCACATTATGCAAAAGGTGTTCTGCAAGGTAAAATCGGATCCTAAGCCTCCTAATAATTATAACAGCATTAGAATATAAAATGTATAATAGGAGCCTAAAATTAATATTGACAAACCTGACAGCACAAAGTTTTTTTTAGTTTAAATTGAGGTTAAATCACTTTATTGTTGCCAGAGGTGAAATCAAGTGTGTGTACAGAGCATGTCTGAGCAATAACTTTCCCCCCTGTGTTCACTAGGTGGCAGTTAAAGCCTGCTGTCAGTCTCTGCACTGACGCACAGCCAGAACGCACAGACTGCTGTCAGCTGGGAAATCAGAGTCTGTTGAAGCCATGCCAAGAAATGAGGCATTTATCCCGTTAAACAATGATTCTGCTCTTCTCTACAGTTCTTCAGCTAAAGCAGGGATTACGCCGTACTGCTTTATGAACCTCACTGTGTTGTACATCCTTCATCTCAAAGTTTCTACCTTTACAGAACTATATCATGCCCAGCCTTCAAGAAATCACTTTAGATGGGAATAAGTTCAGACTGCACATTTTTTCCCCTAGAGAGTGGCAACTGACTCCCCCCGATCTGCATGGAATATCTGTAGTTTAATTCACTTTAGTAAAAGAAATCCTGTGTAAAATCAATTTGGCTGCATATTAAACAAATCTTACTTGTTAATGTGAGATTTCTCTTTAATTATCAAAGTGCTGTTTTTGCCATGAATAACTGAGGACCTTTTCTCAGCTCTCAGGAAAGGTTTGGAACTCAGTTAAAAACACACAAAGTGATCTAGGCTCACCCTGCTGGATCTGATTATTAAGTACAAACATTCAGAGGGGTTATGAACTTGCATCTTCAGGCTGATCCCACAGAAAACCTTTATCTTATTTGGTGGAAAACCTTTTTGTTGACTTACCTCTAGCTCCAGTATCCTAAACTCTAACAGTTCATTTTGATCTTTGGAGTCTTGAAGCTCCTGCTGCAGCCGATTGCAGTCTGACTCCAATTTTTCCACCTGGGCACCACAAAGAATCAGCATAAACATGCCTGTTGCCACTTCCACTTCTATTTCATATCTTAGCTACAGTGGGAGTTGGTTAATTTTTGTAAACATCGGCATCTAAACGTCAACATCTTAAGAAATTATTAGAAAACAAAGGCGAGTCCAACCTTTTCTAACAGCTCCTGATTCCTTCGTAGGAACAGCTGCTTCTCTTCAACCCATTTGGAGTCCTGATAGGTGGAAACCCATTTCATACATTTAATAAACAAATTTAACATTTAGCAATGGCATTACAGTTAAACAACTTGTGACACCAATGAGAGGACAGCCATCCTAAAATATTCTTGACCCGTCACCTCAGAGCAAACTTGGCATTCCTCTTACAGACTTTGTTATCGCACAGCCCCTCCTCACATGCCTAGATGGCACACACACATGCATGCAAACACCAAAGCTGCCCTCTATAATTCAAGGTCATGATATCAGAATTTGAGCTATTGAATTTAATTATATTGTAAGTTGTTCTTGTTATTTTTTCCATCCCCTCATGCATACGCGCATGTGGCTTACTTACACGTACACGTGTGCCTGTGCAGCCTACCTGTCCCTTTAGGGTTAGTTCCTTCTCCAAGTCCTCGATTTTGGCTTTATACCTGAGAACTTCTGCTTGGAGTTGTTCATGAGCCTGATGAGTAAAACAGAGCGTCAATAGCTGGAATCTTATAAGATTTTAAAAGGCGCCTAGTTTTTGTCTGGCATTCACTCCTGACTGTGGCTAGACTCTGTAACACAGGATCTGTTCAAAACCACCCCTCAGATGAACAGAATTTTTTTTTGGCAGCATTTCAGCCCACCACAGTACAGTACAGTACAGTACAGTACAACATACAGTAGTTATATGCAGATGTGAAAAGAAAATGACATAAAAGATAAAAGTCTAAAAGGATGCTTTGTGTCCTTGCGAAGCGTGGGACATGACCTGCTCAATGCAGGCAACTGTACTGATTAAAATTCATCTGACGTCCACATGATGTCAGATGTCCGGGATCACACAGTGCGCGCCCGGGGAAGGTGCTCTGGAAGTTAGCTGGTGTTAGCGATTGGGCTGCAGGTACAATATACTGATCTCTCTTTCTGTTATTCACATGGATCAATGTAAAAAGGAAACTGAAAAATGCCAAATGGCTTGACTTAAATGTGGCTTTTCAAGTACAAGTGGTGTCACAAATGAAGAGATCTGTGTGGCCTTCAAGCAAGGGGTCTGTAATGCGTGTTAGAAAAAGAAAAAGAAATTCCCCTGCATTTAAATGGAGAGAAAAATCTACACTGTCAGAATTAACAGGGTCTCAGAATGATCAGCCTCACACAACAGAATAAATATAAATAATAAGTTTTTGGGATTACAACTTTCAGATCAGACATGATGTTTCCAGACAAACGGTGAAAGTCAGAGCAGTAATTAAAAGCAGTAATTAAAAATCAACATGGAGGTGCTTTTCTCTTTATATACGAACCTTTGCTTCGATTTCAGCATCCAGTAGGCCTCCTTTCTGTTCCTGCAGCAGGGCGTACGCTCTCTGTAAGGCCTGATATTCCCTGGTGAGCTGACGGAAACGTAACTCTGATTCCTCGTTTGCTAGACCCTTATTTGATACACACATGCAAAAGATCAAAGGTTATGGTTTGATGGGATAGCGGTATTATACTAATATATTTGATTACACCTGAATGACTGAATGATTTAGATACTAGAAGTTTAAGGAGTTAAAACAGAATGGAGGATATTGATGTGAATATAAATCAGATCACAGTTAAAATGCTCCACTATCTTCAGGCTTTGATAAATATAAGTTCATACATCATCCAGGTCTTCTTCAGGAGTAGCAGGGGTTCTGTCCATTCGAAATGAAGCCACTGAGGACGTCTCAGAGTCCATGGACTCTTCATCATACCCAAAGAAGGTATCGACCACGATATGCCTCTGCAGAAAATAAGTATTAAAATATTTCCAGATCCAAAAATCTCTCATGATAGATGCCCAGCAATCAACAGACTTTTCTCTCCTGTTTGTAGTTTACATTATTGCATTTAGCAAAAAGCTGCATTTGGGTTAAATACTCTCAGCTTAAGTTTCGTTTCATGCGTTATTAACAGGTAGAGTTTTTTTCCTTCCACTCATTGATTTGTTTAATTACAACGTACACCCTTAGCCAAAGAATGATTTCACCTACGGCCAAACCTTAAACAGGACTGCCTTCCATAGAAAGCAGCTTTTTTTTTCTTTTCAAAAATCACTCTTTAAAATAAGTAACCATCAGACAGTCTAATTCATCCTACCTTTATCGGCCTCGAACTTCTTTTATGGCGTTTCTTTCTCAGCAGTTTTTCTCGGTCCTGGAAAAACAGACAAATGGGAGGGGAAAAAAACACACACCGTTTAACACTGCCACTAAACAAAACGATAAATGACAACCGGATGAAATAAGCAATCCAGTTCTGATGGAGTTCATCTTTATCATCACCACAAAGTTTGATTAGAGAAGAAGATGAACAATAACAGAGCTACCCTACACCAGGGGTGCTATACGTGCCCTCTAATTGCTGTAAGACCTGCCATTTTATATGTCTGTAGTTTTACAGTTAATACAGTACTGTGCAAAAGTCTTGAGCCACCCCTTATTTCTTTATATTTTGCTTCCAAGAAGCTGTCTAGTTGATCCAACTACTGTTTGCTGAAGCCTCATCAAAAATGGCCTCAGTGGAAGAGTGGCTGTCAAGAAGCCATTCTTAGCAATTCTGTCAAAACTGATGGACTTATGAAGAAAAGCGCTGTCAGATTTTGATGCATCATGCAATACCATCTGGAAAGCTTCTGACTGGCAACAGCTTCATTGTTCAGTATGACAAAGATCACAAGCACACTGCCAATGCAGTCGTATCATGCCAGGACAAAGAAAACCTACAGTGGAACACTATTAGTCACAGACTGGCCTCCCCTGAGCCCGGACTTCTATTACTGAAACAGTGTAGGATCATCTTGAGAGATCGTGTAATAAAAAGCAGCCAACATCCACAGAAGAGGTTTGGGATGTCAGGAATAGCCTGGAAAACTATTAGTGAAGACAACTTAAAGAAATTATAAGAAAGCTGTGAAAGAAAGAAGAAGTTCAGGTTGTGTTGGAGAATAAAGGTGGTCATACCAGATATTGACTTTCAAGCTTGTTAGAATTGTAGAAACTCTATTTTTGCCCTATATACCATATTGTATGCAGTATTTTACATTTTCCTAACAATTTAAAACAAAATGATGAGTGTCTCAAGACTTTTGCACAGTACTGTACTACAGAAGTGAACAGCACATATATGACTTTAGAATATGAGTGATTTAAATACCATCAAAACAGGAGATTCTAGGTAAATGACAGAACTGAAAATCCTTTGATGCTGTGGGAGATATATATAAAACCCAAAACATAGAAACAGAGATATATTTTATATGGTTTTCTAGTCAGGATAGAGCACGAAATACATTTTCACATGATTAGCATGCATTGCACCAATTTCCTACAAATTATTTCCTGTTTAGAACAGATCCCTAGTGTGGGTCATTTTGATCAAAGTGTCGTAATAGTCTCTTTATCTGAATATTTGATCTAAGCAATGTGCGTTGCATCAGCCCTGTCTGCAAAATGTTACAATGTTATGACAAGCCTTACATTGCTTACTCCATAAATTCATGAAAAAACATACTCTGGTGAGTTCATCAATCATGTTTTGCTGCTCCAAGACTTGAAGCTTGAGAAAGGCTATTTCCTGGTCATCGTGCGCTTGGTCCAGGTCATTGAGAGACTTTAGCTTCTTCAGTGGAGGATGGGAATTTATCCTCTCCTTCTGCAGATCCACAACATACACAGAGAAATATGCCCTGAGATCACAACATCCAACTGTAAGTCAGCCTGTGTATACAGAATGATGCTACTGATACACTGTGCAGACCATCTCGAGGTTTTCTTTCAACAGGCTCTTCAGCTTCTCCTCCAGCTTCTGGATAGTCTGGGTCAGATCATCATTCCTCTTACTCAACAGCTTGTTCTTGTCCAGCAGGGGTTTGCACTGCTTCTCTGACTCTCGAACGCGCTTCAGCTGGCAGGGGAGAAAAATGCATAGATATGAATGACTGAGGAAAAACCATGAGCAAAGAGATGACAATGAAACAGAAACCAGGAAATTTCAAAGAAAAGCAGAAACATAAAAAAAAAAAAAAGGTTTCATTTTCTTATTGAATTTCTAATTGGATCATACTAGTTCATTTCTCTCATCCACCAGCAGCGAGTTGCGGTCCTCCAGTTTGCGTATGGTTGAGTTGAGCTCAGCCATACGCCTCTGGTTTCTCCTCATATCCTGAAACAAACAAAACACAATCCATTATCATTGGACCAATCTAGTCATGAGGTAGGTGTGAAGAATATATGATGTAATGGCATTGAGATTTTCCAGTCTTAGTGATCACTGAAAGCACTTCACACTACAACAGGAGTGCGTTACATCAGACTAGACTAAAATAGTATATCTGTAAGAATCATTAACATGCTAGCAATGGAATGAATTGGAAATCTGCCTTTTCACATTAACAGGAGGAACGCTTCCTGTTTTTAATGCAGTGATGATTGACATCTTGCGGTGGTTTTTGTTTTGCAGTGATTAAAATTAAATTATTTGGAAGTGAATAATGATTCGCTGAGCTTCTTCTTGATGGTTGCTGTACTTACTGGGCTGCCACAGTGCTCTGCACCATCTCCGGCTCTGCCTGGGATTTCTCTTTTCGGGCTTCCCAGGCCGCACTCAGCCTCCTTGACGAGGAACAGCTGTTCATCCAGGGCATCCTTCTGAAGCTGCAGCTTCTGCAAGCAACCCGCTGTTGACTCCAGCTCCTTTTCCAGAGAAAAAATGGTGCGGTCCTTAGCTTTGATTTCATCCACCTGTGGAGTGGGAGAAGGAAAGAAAGACATCCTTAAGAAGTGGCTGAAAGGACGTAAGAGACTTCTTTGGGAAGGTGGTTTTATTTCCAATGCTGTCCTAATTGCTGCCATCACTATTTAGTTCATTTCTGATTCAGTTCACTCAGATTTCAGGTTCTTAAATCTTAGAAAAGAAAGTTTTTACTTGTATTTTCGTTTAATTTAATTATTTATATAAAATTGATAATACACCCACTTGATAGAGAATTTGGCTGAAATTACTGAAATTGAGGGCATTAGATGTGTCCATAATTTTCACATGTCCATATATGCACCAGATTTCAAATTAAAAATTATCGTTGGAAAAAAAGGGTTCCCTGCTCTTCTTTTGCTCTCACATAGGTCACATGCAAGGTCACAAATCTACCCCACTGTTCTCCGTCCCACTTGCACTAAAGTGTGGACTACTCTCTGTTGAACACACAGATACAGACAAACCATCTGCAGGCAAACTGGGGGAGGAATGATTCTTATTAAAGGTCTTTGAAGTCTGCTTGCATTGTAGTCAGTGCGTTGCAGTGTTGTTTTTACTAGAGTCTGACCAATGAAGGATTTTTAGGCACAATACTGACTGGATAATTATTTTTTTCTTTCAGAAACACAAAACATAAATAGATGTTCCAAAAATTTGTTATGTGTAGTTAATATGGGGATGCAGTTTTAAAATAGTCTTGTTTTACTTACACAACAAGTCTACTTGTTTATGCTCTGCCTGACTCCGCTCAGATCAGCCGGTTTTGTTTGTGGCGATGTAAACATGTATTGCCAACAGGGAACCCATATATCTAATATATTGCTAATTTCAACCTATATACTGTATCTCCAGGGCCGATATGCCAGCGGTCACAGATGTAACAAACTCTGGGATGTAGAAATTGTACAGTAACATGCTCGTTATTCATATGTTGAAGATTATATGTGAGACAGGTGTTAAGTTTTTAGTAGACTGTTCATACCAGTCGGCGGATGTCCCTTTCGCAATCCCACTTGATCTTGGAGATCTGCTCCTGGTGCTGCTGGTGCTCCACCCGCAGGTCTCCAGCCTTCATCTTGTCTGCCTGGATCATGTTGCTGAGAGCCTCGTCAGTCTGCTTCTTAGCTGTCTTCAGCTCTGCAATCTCCTGCAGGAGCTTTACTCTCTCCTGGTCAAAGAAGCGGCGTGCGTCCTCCTTGGCTTCCAGAGTCAGTGCTGTGCGCACCTGAAGAAGTGAAGGCAGAAAGGGGATGGGTGTTGATGAGGCTTGGCAGAAGCCCTTTCAGGTGGGTGTAATGTAGAGGTGAAAATAAAACTCTTTTTAATAGACATCTGTAAACTCACCTTCTCCCCACTGCCATCACGCATGGCGTTCAGTGCAGCCTTGAGCCTCTGATTTTCCTGGTCTTTGATTTTAGCATGGCGGGCCAGCTCCTGCTCATGCTGCCGTGTCAGGTTTTCCCTGAGAGCCTGGAGCTCCTTCTGCTTTTCCTCATGCCACTTGGCTCGCTGCTCTGTTAGCATGGCAGTGTGACGGTGCTGCTCCTGCTCTCGCACCCGCTTCACCTCTTGCACCTTGTCACGTTCCAGTTTGCTCACCTTTGAGAGGAGAAACAGAGGAAGAGTTTGATTACTTTCCATAAGTACCCATTATGATACAGCTGTCAGAGACTGAACATTTTACTCTACATTAAAATATTCCAATATGAGGTCAAGACTATAAGGTTTTAAATTTACACTGAAAGTGACCTAAGAGATAATAGTCAGGACAAATGTGTGTACATGGGATGTTGTACAGTACCTTGCATTTTTCTTGGTGTAGCTCTATCTGAATGTCAGTCAACTTGGACCTGAGATCTTCATTGGCTGCCTGTAAGGCAGAAATAAGAGCTTCGGGCTTCTCGCCCTTCGTACGCCCTTTTTTAGCCATTGATTCAAGAACTAGAGAGGCTCTTCTAATGCTTTCATTGAGACTTCATATAAACTTTCCGAGGTGCTCCCAAGGTTTCCAGTTCCTCCTCTTCCTCATTCTCCTATTAGACACAAGGGCTTCGGGTTGGAGGACAGACAAAAGAGGGACAGAGTGAGACAAAGCAACTGCAGAAGTCTGTGGACTAGCCTTTGCCTCCAAATGTATGTGCTTACATGTGCAGGTTAATATTGAGAAAGATGAAAGATTCCCAAAATAGATTATTGACAAGAATCTTACTGACTCTGAAATCATACAAACTGAGAGGAATCCTTATGTTTAGCCTCTGTTCTTGCTTTCTTGATACAAAAGCATTTTACTGTGTATTTAGTTTTAGAATAAAACTAAACTAAAACTGAATAAAGCAGTGTGATGTCACTTCCTGGAAGTAGATGGCACAAACGCATGCACACGCAAAATCAGGCAGCAACCGCATCAGTGAGCTACCATCGTATAGCAAACACGAACAAACTGGACAACCGACACAAGCTCATACAGATCCAATAAGTCATAGGAAAATTTGTCTGAACAGAAGGAGGCCAATAATACTTTCTGAGGCAAAAGACATCAATTTGAGAAATTTCATGATGCAAATAAATCCTGGATAAGCAAGCAGGAAGTGAAATGGTCCTGATCATATTGGCTGAGTATCAAACCAAAAAGTGGTTTGGGAACAGATATGCCGAGTCCTTCCTGCCCAACTATCTGACTCTTCTACGTGCACAGCCTGAGGTCAGCTGAAAGCCTGCTGAGAGCCACAGACAGACATGCTTTGGGTTTATAGTTGCACAGCAAATATAGGATATTTGGGCTAAAATCCCACAGAAAGAGACCTTTTTTATCTGTCTGTTTTCACACATCCTCACCTGAACACATTCACACAGTAGTCCCTTAATAGACTACGTATGTGAAATATTAAGGGACTACAGGGTAAATAATGTGCGATTCAATTCATTTATAAAGTGCCAAATCACAACAGCAGTCACCTCAAGCCTTACTTAAGGTTTAAGGCTTCAGTGTCTTGATCAGTAGTAGAGAAAAATAAATGGTACACCCATGAACCAAAGGGACAGTGTCCAGCTGGCACACATGTTGCTGTCGGTTTTACTGATTGACACAGATATTCTTCTGGATGCTAGCAGGCCAAACTAATGATTTCTGACACATGGCAATCAAAGAAAGAAAATAAGCATAATAAGAAGGTAAAAATGATTCTACGTATTCTACAAATTTGTCTATAAAGATAAACAGATAATAAATCTACAAATCTTCAGCTTGAACTGCAGTCTAAAGATTACAGATGGTGGTTCTTTTCATGATGTATTATGTATGTATTAAAACTTTCATGTATCAATTATAACAAGAGTAAAAATTTGTGTATGTGTGTGTGTCAGGGAGGTTTTTAATATAATAATCCCCAATGCAGAGTCGAGTGCTTTTCTACTCTACTCTGAGCACTGAAGCACTTCTTTCTACACTTCAGTGCTTTCTATCTAATAATCACATGCCGATGATTGCATCAGAGCGCAATTTGAGGTTCAGTATCTTGCTCAAGGATACTTTGGCATGCGGACTGGAGAAGCCAGGAATTGAACTGCCAACCTTCCAATTAGTAGATGATGTAATGACTGTGCTGCTGTGATGCCATATCTTCAGCTATTCATGACTTTGCCTGTGCTAAGTACCCTCAAGCACAGGTTTTTAGATTTGTAGATTAAACTGCTTTAGAAGGTTGGTGGTTCATTTCCTGGCTGCTCCAGTCTGCATACCTTTACAAAAATCCTGAACCCCAAGTTGCATGACTGTGAATATGTGTGAATGCTAGATGGAAGCACTTAGGTGTTGAAAACAGTGCTTGTATGAATGGGTGTAAATAGTTGAATGAAGCATGTTATATAAAGCGCTTTGAGTGCTCAAGTAGAGTAGAAAAGCGCTATATAAGAACCAGTCAATTTACCACTGTGAAAAGGTCGCTGCTTAAACACATTTACACAGATATGTATGCTGACTGATTTCCTAATTGCATACTAATTGATACACTACCCACAGAAAGGGCAAAAACTGTGCATTGCCACAATGACTCACAAGAAACTGGACTGCGTCCCTCATAATCTGAAGAGGAATGACATAACATTGCTTAGCAGATGTGAAGATGCAGATTAGAGATTAAGCAATTATCACATTTAGTCCACATGGGCTCAGTTAGTTTACAGTGGGGCCTTTTAGAAGTTCTGATGATTTTAGTAAGCATCACTTGAGGAGGCTGTCCAAAGTAACACTAATGAAAACCAACACGTGGATCAGTAATTAAGTACTGCAGTTTACATAAAATGCAAAACATGTAGCAACTTCAAAAATGATTTATAATAAGAAAGAGTTCAGGACAGTTATGTAATGTACAATACTGGGCAGCTCTTATATTATATTATATTATATTATATTATATTATATTATATTATATTATATTATATTATATTATATTATATTATATTATATTATATAGTTCAACAAAATGTTTCCCTGGCAATTCAATTATATATTTATATTTTAATAATGAATTACTTATGTAGGCTACCAAGAAAAATTTGGCTGTATTAACACGTCATCCAGAGCCACAGGTCTTTATGCAGGCTGTGTGAGCAGATTTTTCTCAACCCTCGTTTTCTCAACCCTTTGCACAGAAAGTGCAAACAAATACTGAACTGAAGGAAAATGCATTACAATTTGGATAGGTTACTGAAGGTACATATGTTTTTATAATATGGAAAAAATAAGTTAGTTAACATACTGTACATTTATAGCACCACCTATGATAGAAAAAAAATCATTGTCATGCCACTTTTTCACCATGTTGTTATAGAATGTACGACACTCTCCATAGCGGCATGAGTGCAGTGCCCATATATCAAAACCCTGGCAGGCTGTTACCATATGAGCAGAGCCCATTGCCTCCATTCCACTGCTTTGTCTGCAGATCTTCATCTGACAGGTGGCACATTTAGAATCAGTTTGATATTTTCGGGGTGGCAGTGGTGCAGTGGGTAGATGCTCACCGCGCAACCGGAGGGTCGTGTCCCCGTCTGAGCGTGTGCTGTCATTGTGTCCCTGGGCAAGACACTTAACCCACATTGCCTAAGCGTGAATGTGGTTGTGTGGTCGGAGGGGCCGTAGGTGCGAATTGGCAGCCACGCTTCTGTCAGACTGCCCCAGGGCAGCTGTGGCTACATTAGTAGCTTACCACCACCAAGTATGATTGAGGTGTGAACGAATGGTGCACAGAATTGTAAAGCACTTTGAGTACCGTGAAAAGCGCTATATAAGTTTAAGGCATTATTATTATTATTTTAACACACAACCATTGGAGCCAAATCCTCTTCCACTGAGGGGAGAATCCACCCAATGCTTTAGCTCAACATTCTTAGGAGACTATGTGGCAGTAACTTCTCTCATACTTATTTCTGCTGTTTCAACCATTTGTACAACTGGTGTGCATCTAATTTCCTAAAATAAAATTTGTAATTTTTTAGCTTAAAACAATAGATATTTCTTTAATATAATTAATGTACCATTAAGTCAAAATGTACCGCAGTTGTGCTAGAAGATTGATTTCTCTCTTTTCATTTTGGTTAAGCTGACTATGCCATCATCATGCAAAGCCAACCCCTTCACCATGACTACTAATGCTGTATTAACCTACAAACCATCCACAGAAGCCAGATACTGTTCTGGAGGTGCACGCTAGATATGTATTTGCCATGAGCCCGAGTCAATCTGATTACCACCACGCTCCATTTTCAGACGGAGCAATCTGGAAACGATCTGTTGTAGTCAAATGAGCATTATCCACCCACACAGAGGCATTATAGGCAACACTGGTCAGTGCAACACAGGTCCCCACTTTCCAACCTTAATGAGTTCAGTTTCTATTTTTACATATTACTTTCAGTATCAGACTTCTTTGATGGTCCTTAACAGATTTTTAGACAAGGATTGTGGTTCATGTCTTGTCCTCCTTGCTTGTAAGATTAGCAAATAGCAAAAAATCCTTCGTAGCTGTCACTCGTGATCTTTATTTCCCTCAGGAACACCCAAGAAACATTCTGACTCACAGCTGTCCTCTTTTCCAATGACAGGCAGTTTAATATTTAAACATTGGAAGTTTTATCGTGGGAGGCCTCACATATGAAGTAAGGATTTTGATAGAAGCTGCTAAATGGCAGGTAATACACTATTTAAGAGGCTTCAAGCTACCTTGAGCCACCTTAGAGGCAACTCTAAGTCATCCATCCATCCATCCATCCTAAGCCTATATCTTATCTTTAGACAAAGATTACTGGTTACAAGCCATTTAGCAAATAATATATATATATATATATATATATATATATATATATATATATATATATATATATATATATATATATATATATATATATATATTTTAACAGAAGGGTTCTACTGTGAGGAAATCCTCATATAGTATAAATAAAACAATAAAGGATTAAATGCTTACACAAGACAAGAATCTTTTCTAAGGAGATCCTTTTGCAGCAAAAAGAACAACTACAACAACATGCAGCGATTTACAAAAAGTGCAATATTAGTACTCAACTTTCTTAATGCAACTCAAAGCTCAAAATCTTTCCAACAGCAATATCAGCGGTCAACATCATACAAGACTAAGAAAGAATTTAAAAATAAAATTTTAGAGTACCCGTACCTTACACAACCGACCTGGTAGCTGTCAAAACTAAGTGTAAGAAAGCTGACAGCTAGAGCAGCCTCTTGGATAAGAAATGACATAACTGAGTAACACTTTATGGACTCACGGACTAACACAAGTTAATGAAAACGCATCTTTCATGCCAAGAAGGGTTTAGGGAACTGAATCTTTCAAAATCTGTTGACAGCGTTGCTCTAAGAACTAGTTAGCACTCAAGAAGTTCAAGCATCCATCACATCGGCATCCCTTGGATAACAAACGTTAACTGTAGAGATTTAAACTGTGATTACCTCTAAAATGGGTACCTCATGTGAGGAAAGCAAGATGCTAATGCGATCGGAGCAAACACATGCTTCTTTAACCAAACTTCCACTATTTTGTCCCACAGTCAGTTATCAAAAGCAGTTACGTTGAGTGTTACTGTACACATAACTGAGGTTACGGTGGGATTTGACAGGTGTGGGAACCCCAAGATTGTGTGTAGCAGTGCAGCGTGGGAAAAGATCCCCTAGAAATAACTCATAGGTTTCTTTTCGTGTACAGGCTGTCAACAGCTGGCCTGGGCTGCTGCTGTGAGATTCTCTCTCCTTGCTATGGATTTAGCCAGTTGAATTCAACAAGATAAGCAATGTTACGTGAGCCATCATGGCTGATTTCCAACCCCTGGGCAGCATAAGGTTATTATAAAAGGTTGAATTTTCCAAGTGAATCTAATCAGGATCATCCCCTTAACTTTAAAGTGATTTCTGCTCTCCTAGATTAACCTGTCACCGAACACCACAGCCGTTCTGCATCAGTCCACCACAGTGCATTACTGTAAACTCACCACACTGCTGCAAACTAACCAGCCTGCACTAAACTGCCTAGTATTTCATGCGACCTTTGAATTTAAAAAAAATGTATTACACTTCACTTTGTTTTTCAAGACTTTTCACAACGTGCAAAAACCAAGCTTCACCAGGAAACAGAACAGAAAAAAGTACAGCTGACAGTACTCTTCTGGCATTCATTTTTAACTGTCGTATTTGCGTTCAAGTTTCCATTAAATAGTGAGAAAAAAAAATGGGGGTCTAAATGCTAACTATGCGTTTTGGTGCTGAGCAAGCAGAACAGCAGCCTTATCTGAGTTTTTCAGTGAAAGTGGCTGCCTGCAACTTCAAACAGTGTTGAGAAGAATGCCAAGACTATGCATTACAGTCAATATACAACAAAATAGAGTCCATCATACAGAACAGAGAGCTTAAGGAAGTGAAAAAGCTCCAAGGGAAGGCACAATTGGACAATGATCTGGGGATTTAAAGTGTGATGACAGCTTTCACGTTATAAGAAGTCCTGCAACCACTGTTCACACACTCTCATTAAAAAAACAAACTGTGCAAGTGGAACACGTTTCTTAACTAAAATCATGCATGCTCAGAAGAACAGGTCAGCATGCTCACATGAAGAAACATATTAATAGATTAAATGCTTACGGCTGAATGGCCAAAAAATATGTAGGAAATTGAAAGAACTGATGGCCCACGTCTTCTTTGCACTCTGAATGAGAGTGTTCGTGCATGTATCATGATGCTGGTGTATCAGTGTGAGCTGGGTGCATTAAATACTGCAAAACGGAGCACGCTGGCACCATGACCCACTTCTGACTCCTCAGACATTAAATTTGGTTGTTAGCGCCGGATTTTCCAGACAGACTATCAGAGGAGCATTAGAAATATGAGCCTTACTGCTGCAGCTTTAGTCTGATGGAAAAAAAAGAAACAAATAGAAATGGTTGGAGGTCACAAAGATGTACTTTTGCTTTGGTTTAATGTTTATCTGGACTACATGTCGATTCTGCATGGAGCAGTATGTTACAGTTTTGTCAAATGCAGCTCGTTCACTGCCATTTGTTTTTATGTACCATGAAGAGATTACACACATTTATGATTTCTGTACTGATGTATTTATACAGTATATGTGTAATATATATACTACATACACTTATATTACACTGTATGTTTAATCCACCTAACAGTTAAGCCTTAAGTGAAAAAAAGTCAGTTAGACCTACAACAACTTTTGTTCTGGATTTTATCAGAAAAATATATACAATATGATTTTGTAAACAGACTGAGCGCTGTCCGCAGCTGCAAACCCACATGTGAAGCCGAATCCCAACCTTATCCCTAATACCAGCCCTAGACAGACAGATTTTATGTCCACGTGCTTGAGACTGCTCAACCAACTGTCACTTTTAGCTCTGTCTTTCTGCCATGTTCTTTTTTTCAGCAAACAAATACTTGCATTTCAGGACTATTTTCGATGTAGCTAATCCTCGTTATGCAATCCCCACAGAAAAATATAGCTGGACTAATGCCAGCATTACCCCAACGTCGATGAGCAACCTAAGTTTAATCGGTCTGGGATGCAGCTGTGACATAACGTGGTTCAAAGTGTCATCACACTGGCTAGAGTGCAGGAGCGCTGTTACATTAAATTTTAGTTCTGTCCAAAAAAAAATGACTTCTAATCCATTTGCCTGAAGCCAAAATACCAACCCTGTGTACAAGCAGAGCTCCCGCTAATACTGGAAAAGCTACAGGAAGTGGACCTAAATGACTATGGTTAACACTACTAAATGAAAATATTCAAATTAAAGTTCTCAAACAAGAAACATAATTTTTTAAAATTGTATTAAAATGACTGGGTAATAATGTGTACATTGGAAGATTAAGAAATTGGAAAACAGATGGTGGTTTGCATCTTCACTCTTCAAATTATCACTGGTCTTTTTTTTTTCCTGTATACCTGGCTAAATGTCCATAACTATTATAACAGCTGTAATATAGCTGTAATATGTAATGAAGTATGCTGTTGGCCCTAACGGTTATTTTAAAGCCATGCGGAAAGCGTTTTCAGCTATGCAGGACAGCAAATTCCACTTTGTGCCCAAAGTAATCCCTGATGGTGCATGAATAACATCCCACAGAGAACAGAACTCTGAAAATACACAGGAATCAAGACTCAATAGCACAGGGATAAATATAACCTTGTCACCTCTGCTCAGCTTGTTCCAAGAACAACAGCACATTCAACAAATTTGTAGAGCACCACTGTTATTACTAAACCTACAGCTTCAGCCAAAAGACAGGGAAACATTTTGATGCCTTGCATAAAATAGGATTAATCTAATTTTTCCTGGTTTTTATTACCTCCTCTTGCCACATTTTGCTATAAGCGTGTGCTGTTGGATGACTCTTGGATTTATAATGCAGTCTATAATTAACTTGTGGACAATCAATAGCCTGCATCTGTCCTGGCCGTAAAACAGTAGTGTGACAAACACCTTCCCAGCTAGGGTTATGTCTGTTAAATCAGGCCACTATAACACCCTGAGGCAATTGTAGGCTACAGACTCTGTGCCTCAATCTGGAGGCCCTGCCAACCCACTGTGGACTAGCATCCTCTTGCAGCATCACTGCAGCATCCTTTCGCGAGATGGCCAGCAATGTGTAACGATCTGTCAAGCAGGGGGAAAAAAAGAAACAGATCCAGAAATACCACACGTGCCTGATCTTTATAGAAGGCGATGCTTTTCTGGCTTTACCAGAGCCGCAATTAAGCGACAGCACCGGGGATCCTCACTTCACAGCAATCACAGCTACTAAAAGCTCGAAATATGCTCGATGCGGAGCGAGCATCCGTCGTGTGCACGAAAGATCTGCAAGGCGAGGAAAACCCTGAAGCGGACACAGGCTCCATCCCCCTCATCTTTAAAGGGCTTGCTGGTGTAGGCCGAGCCCTGGCACTTCCTACAGGCAGGCTAAATCTCTGATGCCGGGCCAAATAAGACACGCTTTCGGGTTTTATGGCATAGCTCACGACGGTGGCCTCTGCTGGCTCTGGTGTTAGGGTTTTGTGAAGCGGATGTGAGATTAAAAAGATCTCGCAGCGTTTCTGAGATGATCAGTGTGACTCAAACCAACAGGCCCGCTAGTCTCAGTAACTCCCAGTTCAGACGGTGATCAAGCTAAACCACAGCAGCTACATTGCCGATAGTTTTCATTGCCTTACCTTGTAAGTGATTCTCATCAAGTGTGTAGTCCTAATCTGTGAGAAACCGCGTCCATGGCATGCTTCGGTTACTGAATTAAAAAAAAACCCACAATCGCCTCCTCTGCTATGATCTCTGCATCAGCAGCAGCCCCGTACAATGAAGTGATGGCCGGTGGTGATGATGCTGGATGCCCCGCCCTCCTCTCAGTGTAGCCAGAATGAGCTCACTCATTTCCAGTCCAGCCGGCTCCGGTACCGCTGCAGTCCACCAGCACACAGGCTTTACTTTCCCAGCGGTAGATTTGCAGACTTTTGTGATGACGCTGGAGCTTCTTCTTTTTTTTCTCTTGTGCCCAAGTACTGCGCAGAAGAAGAGTGCAACAGCACTTCTGTTCAGAGCCTGTAATTTTTCTTTGCCTTTAATTTTATCCAGTAGTTTTTTTGGTTTTGGTTTTTGTTTTAATCATTTTTTCCCTCCAGTAACACTGTGAGTCATTTTGGACCAGGATATGTCCTTCAATGCACATATTAAACGAATCTGACTGTTTTCTTGCATTTGTGCAATATCTCTAAAATGAGATACATCCTGCCTCAGAGTGATACTTAAAAACTAGTTCATTTATTTATTTGTTTTCTAGGCTGCACCACTGACATTTATTGTTATCAGGTAGTTCTAAAAGTTCCTTAAAATGCCTTTAAAGAGAGCGCATATTTCTCCCATATTGACTTCTCTTCATTGGCTCCCTGTTAAATACAGAAGTGAATTTAAAATCCTTCTTCTCACCTACAAGGTCTTGAATAATCAGGCCCCATCTTATCTTACAGACCTCATAGTACTGTATTGTCCCAATAGAGCTCTTCACTCAGACTGATGGCTTACTTGTGGTTCCCAGAGTTTCTAAAAGTAGAATGGGAGGCAGAGCCTTCAGCTTTCAGGCGTGGAAGCTTAAAACTTTCCTCTTTGATTAAGCTTAGTTAGGGCTTGATCAGGTGACCCTGAACCCTCTCTTAGTAAAGCTGCAATAGGCTCAGACATCTCGGAGCTTCCCATGATGCACTGAGCATTTCTTCTTCACTCACCGCTTTTTCACTCTCCATGTGTTTGTACACCACTATTGCATTTAATCATCAGTTATCAATTTTAAACTCTGGCTCTGTTCCATTTGTGTCTTTTGTCCTATTTCCCTCTGCTCTCTTTTCTTTCCTCTCACACCCAACCGGTCGCAGCAGATGACTGCCCCTCCCTGAGCCTGGTTCTGCCAGAGGTTTCTTCCTGTTAAAAGGGAGTTTTCCTTCCCACTGTCACCAAGTGTTTGCTCATAGGGGGTCGTCTGATTGTTGGGGTTTCTCTCTGATATTGTAGGGTATAAAGCACCTTGAGGCCTCAGTTTGTTTGATTGTTTGTTTGTTTGGTGCTATATCAATGAAATTGAACTGAACTGAATTAACTGGCATTTTGCAAAAGTGCAAGATCGAGGTGTTTCAACATAACCTCACTTGCTGCTCTAGCTTGATTTTCAGATTCTCGGTCAGTGACACGGAGAACCTCATAATTACTGAGTGTTACCTCACTTTGAAGAGTCAGAGAATTTATCTGGAACTGAAACACATTTCACACACACACACACACACACACACACACACACACACACACACACACACACACACACACACACACACACACATATATATATATATATATATATATATATATATATATATATATATATATATATATATATATTCATATTTTAAAAGAAAGCAACCCTCAGTTGTTAGTATATGATTCATGGATGTTATCCTGTGTTATAGTGAGCTGTGTGGAAACTAAAAATATTGTGATAAATGGTGCCACCTAAAGGTCAACCTCAGAATTGTGAACAATTGCCAGAACCATTCGGTGGTTATACAGATAAACAAGGCATTTAATACTAAAACGGGCTATTATGATAAATTGCAGTCACAAATTTTTGTCTGCATCAAGGTTTGCACATTTATTTGTGAGCCAAAACAGTTTAAGTTTCAAAGGTTAGTGTCATAAGCACAAAGAAGAGAAAGAAAGAAAGAAGTTTCCCTGCACAATGGAATTTTCTTTGCTGTCCACAACAGACCCCCCCCCCAAAAAAACCCAAACAAACAAACAAAACACATCAATTTATAAAACAATTATAAAAACAGCATGTGAGAGCAGAAATATAAAAGTATATAACTATACAAATAAAGATCTGGAGCTGCAAAAGGCTATATAGATCTATATGCAATTTATCATGCTACATCAGCTGTATTTGCAGTAAACATCAGTGAGTGTGCAATTACGTGTGTGCGAACTGAGAACTGCAGACACATCTGCAGAAGCAGACATCTTTTCAGCAGTCTTCACCACGCTCTGCAGGCGTTTGCAGCCCATTGTATTAATGTTGCCGTTCCACGTCCCTCTTCTTCCCCCTTCACCCCACAAAACACACATCTCTCTATCTACAATTTAAGCAGGCGAGTACCCCTCTTAGCGAACAAAGTTCACACTAGCAGGGCCTGCCTGTCAGAACTGCTGTCACATTAGGGCTTGCTTATTTATTTATTTTTAGCATATCTTCAGCTTCATATTCATGCGCCCTCTGCATAATCTCTAACCAATGCCGTATAAGGTTCAGTCCAGTGCGCACAGAAATAAAGGAAATCTGTCACTGAAGTAAACCATCTACAGGTGCTGGTCACAATCAGAGCAACCTGGGCTCTCATAACACCTGAGCAGTGCCAGTGACTGATCGAGTCCATGCCACGCCGCATTGGTGCAGTAATCCAGAGAGATAGTGAATTTGGGGTTTTCATTAGTTGCCAGTTATAATCATCACAATTTAAAAAAATAAACATTTGAAATATATCATTCTGTGTGTAATGAATGAATATAATATACAAGTTTCACTTTTTGAATGGAATTACTGAAATAAATCAACTTTTTCATGATATTCTAATTTTGTAACCAGCACCTGTATTAAGTGATTTAAACAGATGACCACAAATGGGAAGAATGATACCTCCACAGCTTTGGTGCCAAACAGTCACCCACAGAAGGGTGAAGAAGCGGAAAGAAGGGGGCACTGGAGAACCAAAGCGGAGTTCATACTGACTGTGATTGGCGCGATTGGACCCGGGAATGTGTGGAGGTTCCGCTACCTGTGCTAACGGAAGGGGTGGGTGATAGTATGAAGAAACGCTCTTAGTTGTCAAGCACATTTTGTTATGAAGTGATTTTATTTATTTTTAATAAGTTAAGGAGACATCTTGCCTTTCTTATAGGTGTGTTTTTCATCACATACATCTTGTTCATATTCACATGCGGGATCTCCCTATTTTTCCTTGAGGCTGCCCTGGGACAATACACTAGCCAGGGGGGAATTATTTGCTGGAGAAGGATTTGTCCACTCTTCCAAGGTAATTAAAATAGTTTTCTTCCCCAGTTTTCTCCCACATGTCAACTAAATTTTCAGTTATATCTGTCAACAGGCTTGTATCCTAGTCTATTTTTTTCACCTGGGTGCGTGTGCTGTGCATAAAACAAATGACCGCAAACCTCAATGAATTAAAGCAACATTGTAAAGATGAGTGGGCCAAAATTCCTCCACAATGATGTGAGAGACGGATCAAGTCATACAGAAAACAATAACTTCAGTGTTATTTCTGCTAAAGGTTGTTTTATAAGCTGTTGAAACACGGAGGTGCAGGCTTTTGAATTGAGTGCTGATAAGCAGCCAGATTTAGTCTGGATGGTGTGGTGTCCATGTTTTCCAAAAAGAATTTCAATTGGTCTGACCACAGAACAATTTTCCACTTTGCCACAGTCTGTTCTGAATGAGCTTCGGTCCGGAGAAGACGGCCGTGTTTCTGGATCATGCTCACGTACAGTATGGCTTCTTCTTTGGATGATAGAACTTTCACCAGCACTTGTGGATGGCATTGATAACTGTGTTCACAGACGCTGATTTCTGGAAGTATTTCTGAGACAACGTAGCAATTTCCATGGCAGATTCATACCCGCTTTTGGCTATCTGAGATCTCAGTGATCAGTGGCATCCAATATTAATTTCAGCCTTGTTTTTTGCAAGATTTTGATAATATTCTGTATGTGTACATGTGGATGATAAGATATTCAAAGTCTTCACAGTTGTACACCGAGGAAAATTATTCTGAAACTATGATAAACGTTTGAAAAGTTATGATAAAGCCCCTTCTGTGCCAGATTCTCTTGGTAAAGCAGAGTATTGGGGAAGTAAAAATTTTATGCTGTTGAGATGAGAGACCTGATCTCTTATGGCAGCTAGAGGGGCCAAACAAAACTCTACCACACCTGGAGTTGCTGTAGAAAAACAAGGGTAAAAGAAATGTCTGCTATGCAAAAATTGCTTGAAAAGACCACAGAAGAGAATTAAGTTGGGATTCTACTGGGATCCTTTGCATTAGAGATGACAGAAATTAAGGAGACCAATCTTGAACTGAGAACAACCTATTCAGACCTGATCTGTATATAATACCCAGCCCTGCCAAAAAGAAACGGCATGAAATGTGGATTCATTCTGTCTTGTATCAAAACTTCAGGCAGGTGGTGGTGGTGTAGGTGTAAAGATGGCTACTGAGTAGTCAGAACTACATTATTGCATGACTAAAGTACTCATGTAGTACTCATGAGATACACCACACCCATCTGCAAACTCAGACAGTTTTTATTTGAACTGCTCATCTGTTAATTTTTGTGTTGACAAATTTAACCAAAGGGACAGAATAAACACATTTACTGTATATTATTGATTTAGGTTAAGTAAAGAGCTGAGATTAACTATAATAATGAGTCCTTCCATAATAAAGGAAGCTAATAATTTCACATTGTAAAAGCAGCAGTACAGCAGAGAGTGGTATTTGTTTGTGGTATGAAAGAAAAGCCTTGGCTTAGATTTCAGTGTAATTCTTAAATTGGTGATTATAAAATTGATATTCTGAAAAACAATAACAACAATACAGCTGTGTATTTTTCAATTTTTTTTTAATTATTCTTTTTATTTTCATTTTCAGAACCCAGTTTGTTTCCATGTTAATTTAAATTGCCCATTTAATGATGTTTGGGTGGTGTGACCCTGCACAACTGAAGAACTGAATTAATCCTCAGTTTCAAAAAAAAAAAAAAAGAAAAGAAAAAAAGACAATGATAATATCCCAGTAGTGGATCTAGGTTTTCCTGTGAAGACAGAAATTGTTGCTCAAAAAACTTATGCAAGTAACTTTAAAGAGTTGACTGAGGCTCTAGATGAATGACAAAAAAACAAACAAACAAAAAAAAAACAACTAAAAAACTTGAACCAGCCACCAAAACTTGCAAAAATCATCATCTTCTGTGAACAGGCAGACAAACAGAAGGGTGGACACACATCATCTCACTTTGGCACTGCTGGTGAGTCAGTACACAAGATAGAATGCATGTTAAAAACATTTTACAACTTCAGCCTAAAGGGACTCATCAATAGAAGATAACGTGGAGTGCTGTGTAGGTGTGGAGTCAGGTTCAGTCCACTTCTGTCAGGCCACAGGGTCTTCTGAACTCTTGACCTCGCTCATGAATCCACTTATTTGAGACTGACAAAACAGACAAAAAAAAAAAATTAACTAAGTAAAGCCTAACATAAAATATGAAAAAGATACCGGGTAGACTGGCCACAATATGAATAATAGTCCTATGATTAAACATAAGCTTTAACTAGTAGCTTTTCCCGTCATTTTAATCACATTAACAGTTCTACTGTAAATGAACTGCTTGTGCGTGTATCTAAAGTAAACAACATTTGACTGCCTACTGGCTTCTTATTTATATCCCTGGTAGCTTTCTTTTTTTAAACTTAGGTTTATTGGGGAATCGGTCATTACTTAGTTATGTTCCCTCTCCTGCTACCGCATGTTTTGCATTGACCTCTTGAATCTTGAACCTGTTAAATCAAATATATTTGAAGTGATAAGTGGGGTTGCAGAGTAGAGCACTTCTGAAAGTCCTAACATGATTTTATAATGATAAATAAAAACAAACACAAAAATAATGCTGCACGTATAAAAAGTAAATAAAAAATGAAAAGTATTTATTCAGTTACTGAGATTAAAACTAGATAATACTCAGAGTATTATTCACATATTATGTGAATTATTTGAAATAGCCCTTTAAGACCCAATGACAACATATACCATATACAGTCATCTTCTGCCAACGACTACATTATTGGTATGGATAAAAGATCAAATCAGCAACATTTTCATGTAAAACAGTAACAAATGTGATTCTAGTATTTGAAGAACAATATTTAGGCTGTTACACATGGATCAGTATAGCAGATTGTTTTAGGAACTACAAACTAATTGAAGTGTTTAAAAAAAAACCCCACTTGTATCAATTTTTAAAGAAATCATACTCTGACTAACTCTGTTCAGATATTCAAGAATTTTTTCTTTGCTGGCATTCTTTAAAATAAGTTTAAGAAACGTTCCCTATGCCCTGCCTAGTCAAGTCAGCCGCACCTGCCCTGTTAAAGCAATGTCAACATCTCTGATAATGTACAGTCATTTAAAGTCACTTTGATTTGTGCTTCTTTAGAAGGCAAATAAAATATCTTCTCTTTTCACTGATCACAAGAGACAGAAAAGTGTTGGAAACAGAAACAAGTGAAAAACATCTTGCACAGGCTGGAAACACCAATAATGAAGTGAAGATCACAAAGTCTTCCATCCCATTCTTTCCTTAATTACCTCTGTTAGCCTGTATTTATGACAAGCTGAGGTTGGACATTTAACAAAGTTCTGCAGTACATGTTTCTGATCAGAACTAAGCACTATCAGTACATGTTAACACAGCACACGTATCAGGAACAATAGGATTTAATTTATATCAAATATTTAAATTACTGATCTCAATCAAACTTTGATTGTCCAACTGTACTTGTCATTGTCCTCCTGTTTTCTCCAAGAATTAATTTCTTTTCTTTATGTATAGTTCTTAATTAGTTACAATGTGGCCATTTCTAACCCCCTTAAATGCATCACAAATATGGTTTTATAAATCTGAACTTTGGCTTACCCCATTTGCTTCCTACTAGGACAGGACAGGCTGCATGTCTGGTCCTATAGTCTCCCTCCCCACTCTTGAACAAATTATACCAGAACACTGACGTCCCCTGTGGAACAATTAAAAATGGTTAAAAGTACTTTGAGTAAAAGGGGTTTCATACTGCGAGTACAATAATTCAAGGGCACCAGAATAATTTTGGACTTGAGTGAGCTAAAAAGAAAATAATGCCTAGAAAGTTGGTATCCAAAGAGGCCAGGACTGGAGCAATATTAATATGGTGCAGGGACAGAACCAAAACAGATACATCAGACTGGCCTCTAATATTGATTCTGACAGCACTGTAATATAATAATCTAATAATCTAATTTCTGACACGGTTTAACATAGCGACATCCAATCATTGTTTCTGCACAGCTTAAAAAGGCACTTCAAGATGGCTTTGTCGATGTGAGACAAGCGGTCAAAAGATAGTCAAAACTGAATGAGCACAGCATGTAAAGTACACATTACTGCAATACAGCTTAACATTACTACTACATATCACTTAGTGACGTGCAGTACAGGAGATTAGTGGAGAGTCCCATTCTTAATCTCAAGAGTTCTGGTCCAATAAACACACACACGTGCGCGCGCGCGCACACACACACACACACATAAACTGTCACCTTTCTGGGCCAGATAGCTGCTCCAAAGTCAGGGAAGACTGTGGCACCTCCTGCCTCAACATCACTCATCTGAGAAAAGACAACAAGATAAGAATAATTTATATCGCTTGAACAGGGTGTTGTGATCAGTGGCTTCCTAGAATAAGTTTTTTCACATTACATGTCTCCATAACTCAAATAAGAATGCGAGATTTCATTTTGTAAGGTTCTTCCTTCAAAACAGTGTTTTTCATCCTTAAACCTGTTTACTTGGAAAAGTGTAGCAATCCACACATTACATGCTGAACCTCATTCACCACCAAAATTTTTTCTTATGGACATCTCAGTGTTAGCATAGACAAAAGAAAAATTAGGTTCTCTGCCAGGATGTTAATGTGGACTGGACAACAAAACTCTCTACAATATGTACCAGAACTGATTGACAGGTCATTTTTAGGCATAATATGATATTTATCCAGATATTTTCTAGAGTATTATTCCCAAAGAAATGTTAAAACCTTTTGTCACTTATCAAGTAATGCTTGATTTTAAACTTGAAAATTGTAACGACACACCGCAGGTCAATTAATGCCACACTACCAGCCGTATCTACACAAGTCAATCAATCCAAGTCCAACATTGAGCCAGAGCTTTTGCTTATGTGCATCAAGCTGGAACAAAAGGATGGAGAGTGGAAGTCAGGAGACTGCCAACACCACCTTCAATCAGGAGTAACTAGATATGTGTACTTACGTAGTTTAAAAAAGTTGCCACACGATTTCCAGTGCCTAATCTTTTGAAAGCATCTGGCTCATCTTTCTATGAAGATAGAATTTAAGAATGAAGACAAACAATGACAAACTTCACACATTACTTACGTAGTTTAGGAAGGTAGCAAGTCTATTTCCATCGTGCTTGAGGTTGCTGTCAAAAGGACGCTGCAACAGATGTTTATTTAACCAATGACCAAAAAGACTCACAGTTAGAGCCTGCCATTAAGGGCACAAACGGCATTTAAATCAAATTCAATTCTGTTATTTGTCAGAAGTTTGTGTTTTTTATTTTATTTTTATAGAGCTGAAAAAGCTGAACATTATGTGTCAAAGCACAGTATATAAAAAGAACACAGGGACATTTGTGTTAAAGAAGATACATTAATCATAAACAGTTATGTCTCCAAAGGAATTCACAGAAGAGAAAAGCTGTTAATCATTTTATTTATCAATCAATCATTTTATATATATATATATATATATATATATATATATATATATATATATATATATATATTAAAATAAGAGTCCGAATATATGGAATGAAAGTCTGAATATATGGAATGAAAACTGACATTACAGAAGCTCTTGCGCCATTTAGTGTTTTCGTTCCATAAAGCACATAATGTCGCTACAAGAAATGGCATTATGAGTCAATCTGCAGGGAATTTAGTGGCAGAAATCCTAAATAATGAGCAGCTAATTAACACCCTGGCAAATGCATGTACTGGCCAACATAATACTAGCAGCAGTTCCCTATCGTACTACTGCTGAAGTTTTTTATTCAGTGAATCTCTCAGTCCAGACAGTACCTGCGTATCAAGCTAACATTAAGCAGAACATGCCTTTCACTTCCACATCTCAGATTCTAGACAGGAAGGCCTGTTGTTGTGGAGAGTGCCTCTGCATGTTCTGCGTAATGTTAGCTTGTATGCAGGAGCTGTCTGACCTGAGAGATTCGCTGCATTTGGTCTTCCACAGTGAATAAAAATCTTCATCAGTAGTACGATAGGGAACACTGCTGCTAGTATTATTTTGGCCAGTACATAAACTTGCCAGGATGTTAATTAGCTGCTCATTATTTAGGATTTCTGCCACTAAATTCCCTGCAGATTGACTCATAGTGCCCTTTCTTGTAGCGACATCACGTGCTTTATGTAACGAAAACACTAGATAGCTTCCATGACATCAGTTTTCATTCCATATTATATATATATATATATATATTTTTTTTTTCTTTTCACTCATTCATCAGTCAGTCAGTCATTCTGTAGCAACTGCACAGCTAAGATCACTTAAATTCACGCATGATTAGCATAAATAATGCACAGAGAGAACACAGCCCATATCATTAAAGCACAAGTCAGAGATATTTAAGTGAAGTTTAGCTGGGAAGCATGCCAAGACAAACCACAGAAACTTTGACACCCACGAGTGCACACAGACGTTCACCTTTAAAGTGAACTCACCCTGGAGAAGTCGAAATGGGGCTCATACTGTCCTCCCACTCCATAGTTTGCAACCTAGTCAGCCAGTGACAATAATGATGGTTAGGAAGAGGTAACAAATAAACTGTCCTGTTCACTGGGTACGGGATTTTTAATACACAGAGCAACAGGATAAGTTAATTAAGTTATGTATTATTTAAGACATTCATCTAGACTTGACCACTGGGAAAGTTTCTCTTCATGTCTCAGTCACTCAAATGGTACAAAACCCTGCCATCTGGCTGTTAACAGGTACACACTTAATACTGATGTTAAGATTATACATATATGCACTTTCCTAATAAATCACTGAGGTCTCAGATCAAAGCATAAGAGATGAAGCCTTTGCAGTAGCTACTCTGAAATACTGGAATAGACGTTTTCCCCCATATCAACCCTTTACCAAAACTGGACACTGTTAAAAAAAATACTGTAAGCAATAAAAACTCACTTATTTTATTTTTTTAATTACATTCTTTAAGGTGTTTTTAAATACGTTTCTAAATAAACTCGTGAATGTTTCTGGAAGCACAAATTGTTGGTATAGGTTTTCAAATTAACTTAATTATTTGAATTTAGAAAAATAAATTATATTGAGGTTTACTGTATATGAGTCACAGAAAATCAGATAAAGCCCTTTAAAATACTGGCTTTCAGGGAGAGGAAACAAAGATATGTGTTTTTATGGGAAAAATTTACTTTGAAAAGCAGATGTACTCTGTGTGAAGCTGTTGCAGCTCCCAAATCAGGTAAAAGTACCAGAATAATAGTTTTTTGTTTATTTGTTTGACCGTTTAAAAAAAAAAAAAGAGTTAGTATTTCATTTACAAGGTTTAAATACAGTTCATGAATGTAAACAGACAGACACAGCCACAGATGTGGATATTTCTAAATAAAGTAAAGAACAACTCGAAAGTGACACAGAGTGAGTCCACAGGCTGTTGTGGGATAATGTAAACATGCCTCAAAGCTGTAACTGATTATAATTCATAAATAATTATTTGGGGTTAACAAAATAATTTGGCAAAGTTGCACTATATGGGGAGGCCAAAGCACCAGTCTCAGTGGTATACGATGCCCTCGTTGTTTACAGGTATGCCTGAAGTGACGTTTTAAGCTGCAAATACTGAATGTGCATTTAGATATCATTAACTTGATTTTGGTTTAAAGAGAAATGCTTTAATTAATTTAAAAAAAAAGGAAAGAAAAGAAAAAAAAAGAAGTAGTTTGTTACTGAAATGAAGGCATCAACCATTTATTCATATTCAAGCTAAAGAGTAAAAACAGTAAAGCATTTGAGGAATGCAGCAACACTCCACAAACTGTAACTACTGGTTACAGGGATTAGGAGCAAAGGTTAAATTTGAGACTCTCTGGTAAATAATGCACAGTAAGATAAACTTCATTACCTGCAGTAACTCTGCAGTTTCTACCGTGAGGCCAGTGATGTCTTGTATTCTCTGATTGACTCTTTCAATGACGGGGTCATCCTCTGCTTCTAACCAAGCACTGAAACAAACATGGATAAAAACATAGTAAAACACACACAAACAAACACACACACTTAAAATCTGCTCTCCATCATCCATGTCTGTCATTACAAGATACTGTAATTTAACAAAAGCTCGTGTACTGTGAAAGTTTCATCATTTAAACATTCACAAGAAAGTATGTACTTATAAATAATGAAATAACATGAAATAACATAACAAAACAAAAACTTTTTTCCTGGATGTGTTACCTTTTAGAGACTCTGTAGGTGGCTGTGGTCAGGACACCTGTTTTGGGGTCACGGACAGTGGCTCTCTCAAGCTTGAATAAATAAATGAGCACAAATAATAATAATAAAAAAAATAATAGCTATCTAGAGTACACTGTGCCACCTGTCTTTTCATGCAATCATAACTATTAAGTTAAATACTTTACATCTAATCCTTACATGTTGACCCAGAACAGCTTTTTTGCTGTAATTTAGTGTGAATGGCACAAAGAAACTGCACTTCATCAGCACCAATAAGAAGTTAATGGGCAAAGGGTTTTCTCCTATGCATTAGACTAATTAACCTTTGATGGATATACTGTGAACCTCACCTGCACATTGCTGCCTTGGCATCTAAGCTGCAGACAGTCAATATTACAGGTCTCACTTCACTCTTTAGAGGAACGCACCACTTAATTCTACATTTTGAGGAGCTCATTCAACAAGAAAGCATTCAGTTGCTCTTTTATGGATTGCTTCTTTGCCTCACCCTGGGTTTTGCCAGCTCTTTGATCTTTTCAATCTCCTCATCTGACAACATATCCAGATAGCGCACAATGTGGGGGCTGTCCCACTCATCCTCTTCTTTAAGGGGCTTCAGCAGAAGACGAGGGTTCCTTTTACCATCTTGGTAGCGACAAAACAAACGACTCCTCCTTGCGTCATTCTGGTAAAATATAAAAAAGAAAAATTCTAACTTTTTAAAAAATGTTATAACTCACTTTAATGGGAACAATGTACTGTGCCATGTATTTACAACACAGCCTCACAGTAGCACAACTTTCTGTGCTTAATAGCAGTGTGGACCGGCCCCTTCATCATCAGTGTCTAATACTCCTTTATAGTCTGGTTATAGTTTGCACACAGGCCAATCTACACCAAACTCATGCTATAATTAGGTTCTTGCGTTTTGCTTTTCAGTATTAAATGCATCTTAATTCACTGTTGAAGTTTTTGGCTTGGCTAATGCTGAGTTTACATAGCAACATCACACAAAAACAGCCTAACAAGTAAAGTATTACTAGCAGTCAACTTGACTTTGATTTCAGCCACACTGCTACTGATATGACATGTACGTGTGTCCATAAGATGAATGAATCATGCATGCTCAATTTAAACTGACAGTAGCTACTACAAAGTTTGATTTCAGAAAATAGTGACACTTGAGATATTTATCAAAAATATTAAAGAAAAATATTAATAAAAATATTACGCATTTTGACTGCCTCTGTGCACAATGGCTCACCATTTGTATCCCCTCTCCTCTGCACAGAGCCTCATAGCCCTCTCTCTGGGAGATGGTCTTTAGGTCTACTGTAGGTTCCCAGCTGAATAGGCTCCTCAGATGGAGGCTGGTAAGATTGGTTCATTTCGCGGAGCTGCTTCATCAGTAGTTGCTCAAAATAACGGAGGTTTCCTCCTGCCCTCTGGTGGGTGGGATCTGCCAGTACAGAAAAAGCAGAGAAAAGAAAAAATGTGGTTATTAAAGTCATCAGCCAACTAAGAGGTGGAATAACCTGATGATATGAAACACTTTAAAAATGCTTTACTTTAAACATCATTGTCTCTTTGTTGTGTGCTAATAATAAATTAAAATCACTTGTAGTAAGAATAAAAACAATTATATTGAAAATCTGGAATTTTTTTTATCTTGAAGGTTTTCTTTGTTTGCGTCTGTTGTATTGCTACTATTACCTAAACAATGACTATAATCCTTCCTTTGTGTCTTCCTCCTTTTATTTGTTTGGTGTTTAAGATAATAAAGAAATCAAGTTAAACAACAGCTCTTGGGGAGTATACAGGTAGTGCATTGCATCCTCAGTGGGTCATTTTTAATTTAGTAGCAGTGTGACTTTATGCACTAAAACACAGAAGCTTAAAAAGTGTATTTTAGTTCTTGCGTATTTTAAAGCATTAATCCAGTTGTGGTTCTTCTTGTAGGGGGTAAATGTGCAGATGGGCAGTTTGTTGGATGCAATCTTTCATGGGACTGATAAGGTTGGATTACACACAATGCAAATCAGCATGTGTTTTTTTTCTCCTGCATCATTACATACTTAATTGTGAAATGTCCAGGATGACTACAACCTCCCCTGCATTTCATTTGTGCTCTGTCTTGTATAATATAAACTGTCCCCGTAATGTGTTTTTATGCTATACATTATGGGCCTTATTTTGCTGAAATGTTAACAGCTGCAAATCTTAAGCTAGAAATGAAATTCTTTTGCGTTTCCACTTTTATTGAGGGGCGGGGGTGGGGGGGCATATTAGTGTATTTCTGTCTGAGGTGTGGTATGTGCATATTTGCAGCATACTTTTGAAGCATTTGATGGCATAAAGTTTCACCTCTACTCTGCTCTACAGTAGCTCAATTCATTTCCCTTGGCAGGTAAAACAAGTGTACTACAGCTTAAAGAAGAAGAAGAAAAAAAAAAAGAGCCTGTGATGCAGGGACTAAAATAACAGTTTAAACCCACAGGCCACTTTTTTTGAATGGACAACACCCAGCTGCTGTGGTGAGCACAGAGTGCCACAACAGTCAGAGAGGAGGATGAACTGCAGTGACTAGTGAAACCACAAGACGACAAACCATTAATTAGTAAAGAAATTGAGTTGTAGAAGTAGGTGCCATTAGAAACAAATGAAAAAACTCAATGGTGCATCTTAAATAAAAAAAAATAAAATAAAACAAAAAACAAAAAAAAACAAAGATCTAAATATGTGTCCTATGAACCCCGTTCATCCGGTGCTTATAGTTACAAAGAGGTCAAAATCTGTCAGGCTCAGATTGGAAATTGAGTATGTGTAATGTGTATTGGTGTGCATGCCGACTGTTTCACTTGCCCATGCTGTATCTTACCGATAGCTACCAGCCGCCGTGTCAGTTCAATGGCTCGAGGCAGGTCACCCATTTGGTAAACAGAGTAGCTGAGGTAGTCCAGAATGTCTGCCTTGGAAACCACAGCTTCCTCACCATCATCCAGCTGTTTCAAGGACTGCCTAGCCACAGCACAGCGTGGTAATAATCGAAATCATTATAAAGCCGTCTTTCCCATGTCGAAGCAGTCGTCCACTGTCAGTACGGCATTGGCGTGCACGCCTAAAGGGAAGGATCCAGTAAGACTAAATGACAGCATTTATTTTGTGACACAATTCTCTGTGTTTTACACTAAATAAAGAGTGAAAGTGGTATTCTTGTGGTTTTCCTCTTGTTGTGTGTATTACTTGTGTTTTACTGTTTTTTTGTTTTGTTTTTTTAATTCAGTAAAAGCATTTCAGGTTGAGAAGAATAAGTTTGCAAATGGATAAAATTTAAAAAGCACAGTTTTTTTTTTATCTTTTACCTACACACATACCAATTTTTGATTTTTTATACATTTATTAAGTAATTAACTCACTGATTGCAAAGATATGTACCAGGCAGATAACATTTTAATTAAAGTAGTTTGGAACTGAAATTTCTTATAACTTAATAGCTAACAGATATACTGCTTTAGACATTTGAAGTGCCCCTAATTATGTAAAATACAGCGTATGAATATTAATTAAATGTGTTTTAACCATTATAATGTAGTAATAAGCAGATTGGGGGTCGCTATGGTTCAGGAGGTCATTCGATTCCTGCCTGAATCCCAACATACTGAATCTCAACATAAAAAACATATTTTCATGCTTTCTTAATATTCAATGCACACTTGTTGCTTACCTGGCAGCTTTCCTTTGGAGAAGGCTTCAGAATCCAGTTGGTACGTGTCCTGCAGACGCACTCAGCGCCTTGGCCGCACCCGTTTCATCTTCCTGATCTGGGAAATATTGCCTGTGTACGGACATGTTGGAGACAAACCCTGGACAGAAAGTAAGAAAGCCTTTGCATAAATAGGTCATTTATATGTAGCACATGGAACAGCTGCGTATTATTAAATTTTAGGTCATTACCAACATGTTGGTACTTAATTGCTTTCTTATACATGCAGGAGATGAAGAGCAACATTATCATTGCTCTACACGTACCAGCTGTGACGACATAGCTGGAATGTGTTTTCACATTGTGAGTTAGTCTTTATGTGTTTGCGCAAGCATGTGTGTACCACATTTTGCCATTATTATCAGTTCCTGACGTGGTGCAGACTGTACCACAATAGCATCACACCCATGCAAGACACGGTTATAAAATTGTATAGACTTATGCTGAGTTCATCTGCCTCACACAGACATGGTCCCATGTCTAAACACGTACACACTTTAAGGTCCAAGTACGCAGACACAAAGACACACACACTCTGCCAAAATATGCAGATATGAGGAACAGCTGCAGCTAAAACATGACGAGCTCTGTCCTTGATCTGGTCGTTTGGCAAGCAGAGCATTTGGACAGAGCAGCACAGGACACATTTCCACTCTCCAGTCAGAGCTGTAACCACACTGCTCACATCCTGGATTTTATATTCATTCTGTGCTTGTTTTTTGAGAGGAAAGACAGAGAGAAGCTTGGTGGAAAGTGTAGTAAATGCTCCTGTTCAGATATATTACAGATAGTGTCATGTCAAAAATACATAAAATTCTACTGTTTAGGGATGAATAAAGGCTAACATACAACCTCATAAACACACTGAAAACATCACAATTTTTCAAGCAAAGCTAAATCGTGGCATACTCAATAAGTCCTCCTTTAGTAAAATACTGTTTTGGAGATACTTCCTTACCATCAGCAGGGTTCTGAAGCACCAGGCTCTCCAGTTCAGACCACTCTGTGTTAAGTCTCTTCATCAGTTTGTAGGCGTTCACTGGGTGAGCAAGGTAGCCCTCTGGGTCAGCGGTGGACATTCTGGTCACGGCATCAAGTTTGCTGGCCCAGCTAAGAAACAGACAGAAGGTGATTCTACTAAATACATTATAAAGAGTCTGGACACATTTGCATTGCACTTCATATCAACTTACCCTGTAAACATGAGAGAGGATTAAAGTAAAAGTAACATACAGTTGATAAAAGAGGTTATAGAGTTCAGATTGTACCTTTTGACAGCAGCCAGCTTGGACTCCTCTGCTTTGATGTACTCCCTCAGAGACTGAACCAGCTCCTTTTCTGTGTAGATCAGGTCTGTCATTTGGCCTGTAGACACACACAGCGATATGAAGATAAATCAGAGGCTTCACTGGGGATAAAGTCAACACTAGCTTGTTTATTGCTACAATTTCAGGTAATTTGCAGGATTAGTATTTCTGAGACAAAACAACCAATTTCACATTAAAACTCCATCATGCACAGTACTACTGACAATGCCATTAGGGGTGGCACACTGGTGACCATATGCATGTTAGGTTAACTGGTAAATAAATATTTGCCTCAGATGTAGATGAGAGAGACAAAGTGCTCAGACTGCATAAAATAAAGTGCTGCATTTGTGTGTGTGTGTGTGTGTGAAAGAATAGGTGAATAAGGGTTGTAAGAGTGGTTTGAGTGGTCAGTAAAACTAAGAAAAGCACTAGAAGATGCCAGTCCACTTCCAACGAGAAATTTTAGTTTTTCTGTTGTGCTTTGCTTTAAAAGCCAATAAAAATCTATTTCTGGCAACACTTCCCCCCCTCCCCCATCCCCCTCCCCCCAGGCTGAAAATAAATCCTCAGCCACAAACTGCGGGGCTTTAATAGTATAGAATTACTCGTCAAATTACAGTTAGGCACTCATGAGCCTTGGAGGAGATAGATGGGGTGCTTAGTAAACATCTTCATGGGATTGCTCAGCTTCACAGAGGTTTAAAGGGAAAGTGGAGGACTTTGTTTTTGCAAGCAAACATCATATCTGAGTGCATTAAATCAACAGAATAGTAGATCGGTAAATCAGTAAACCCACTCAAGCAAAGAAATCAAGAAAGCTGCAAAAGAAACGTTTTTTTTCTTCTTGTGAAGTGGTTCAAGAGACTAAAATGTTCTACAGAAATCATGCTGAATACCTGAGCACTGATTTTTAAATAAAAAAAAAAAAAAGAATACATGTACCACAACTATTTCTCCATAAAGTTATTTAAAACTTAATATAATCAGACTTACTACTCTTCTGGCCACATCCACCATTTAACACATTTTTAAAACAAAAGTACAGATGTGCATTCCTGAGCGATTCGGTATCCTAGTTTTGTGGCCAAAGGGACAAGGATCAGATTAAAACTAATACACAGCCAATAGATGGGTAGGGCTTCAATCAAGCTTTTTTTGTTTGTTTGTTTTTTAAATCCAAAGTAGCACTGAGCTCTCGACCCTGGGGATTTTGGGGAACTTCTTGATTGAATGAATGAATGTCCATGTGTCCTGTAAATTAATCCCAAGTATTTCCAAACAAACTACTGACAGATGGCAGGCTCATTCATTAATGCTTACTAGGGTTTCCGCAGTTCTACTTGTAAACTGTTAAAGTTTACAAATCTACTTGAGGATATTTTTTGGAAGAGAGTTAATGTTTTATTTTCTGTTGGCTCCCTTGACCTTTCATGGAACATATTTTTTAAAACGTGTCAATGTCTGTAGGAATTATTTTGATGTCTTCCAAAAGATGGGATTTTTTCCAGGTTTATTAATCTCTTATTTAAAATACAACAAGAGCACTGCTAAAAATAAAAATATGCCCGTCACACTGTATTAATCCTCTTGTTTTGAAAAACAAAGATTTTATAATTATGTGACCTTGACTTTAGACTTCCAGGAGATGATCTCTGAATAATGTCTTGATATGGAGAATAATCATGCAAGGCTTAATAAAAATCCTTCAAACCATTTCTTAGAAGATTTTAAATTTAGCCATATGACCTTGACCTCAGTGACCCCATATACAATCCCAACCTTGCTTTGGTCATAACCCATGAAGTTTGGTAAATGTAGGCCAAATGGTTCTCGAGTTATTGAGTGGACACTTCAATGGACGCCACCTGGACACCTGCCTGCCTGCCATGGATGATCACATAATACGTTTGTAAAAAGGAGGCACACCAGGATACCAGAGACGTGTTTCTCATTGTACCAGTCTTCCTCTCCATCTCTCTCACACACAGGACACTGATCTGTCATTATGAACAACTTGGTTTTAAGTGTTTTGTCCAAGGACACTTTATGTGAAGGAGGCAGCGCTCAAACCACCAACCCTGTGATTAGTGGACAACCTGCCCTCCCAACCTGTAAACCTACCAATGGATGTGAAGATCTCCGCCCGTGTGGCCCAGAAGCAGCACAGCAGGACCGAGGAGATAAAAAGCAGGAACCTGCTCATTCTGCCTTGTTCAATAACCTGCAACGACAACCATAATCACATCATGTCAGAGTGGAATCGAACATGAACTAGTAATTCTGAACAGTATAAAGTACATGGAAAGATTTTTACCCTTTGCTGTCTACATTAATCTGAGAATAAAGTGTCTTTTTAAAAAAAAGAAACAATAACAAACTAGTCCTCTCTTTGACATGTTTCAGACACTTTGTAACCGTATCTTATAAACAGTTTCAACTTTTCAGTTTGTGTTACATCAAGTCAGCAGTTTATTCAGTGACTCCGTGTTTCCAGGCTAAATTTGCAGATTGCCAAACAATTCTCAAATTTTCCAGCCTGTTTCCTATAAATGAGTCACTACAGTCTATTGTTCCCAGTTCTCACTGAGAAAGAATAATAAGGGACAGAATTGTAATAGAAGAGTATACTTTTATATGTTTGTGTGTAATTTACTTAATTCAGTTTCCATCTGGGTCACATAAAGTCTGCACAAGTTCATTTTCAGTATTCTGCTCTAAAATTCAACATGACAAGCAGAAACTCGGGACAGTTTATTTTGTAAACAAGCTCTTGCACCGAAGATACTTTCAAGTACCTTCCTTACTTACGTGCCTCATTTTCAAAACTGTAACCTCAACCTCTATTTATATCATTCATATACAATTAGGGGGTTTTGTCACACTAAATAAAACATAAGCCCAAAGCCCCAGTGTTTTTTCCTTGTCTGAATTTGCACAATGCATTAGTGGTGCTATGCAGGTCAAAATGATCTGAGCTGGATGAAGTATTAAAGCCAATTACATGGCTGAAGTAGAAAAAGGAGGAGATAATTAACATCACTGTGCAGAAACTGTTCAATGTCAAAGACTGAGTGTAACTTTCTTTGTGAATAGCAACTCCGTGCGACTTTCTCCTCTCCTTCTCCTTTAACACATCACCTCTCAGTGATGACTGTTTAAAACATGCACATCCATACATATCTGCAGTTCTAATAGCAAGCACAGGCAACTATGTTGGAATACGTATACATTTGTTTAAAAAAAAAAAACAAAAAAAAACATTGAGTTCCAGGGGAGGAAAAATATTTGGCTTACACACAAAATGCAGCGACTTTCTATTGTGACAATAACACAGCGGCATGGTGTCCAGGAGGAACAAGCACAATAAATTTACAGGAAATAAATGCCAGCGCGCACGCACCACATCTGTCTGCCAATGACAGTGTCGGGCCTTTGTGAAAATAAACACAATCACAGGTAGAATGTGGCTCATCTGTGACATACGGATTCTTTCAATGGGGTAAACATCTGACACGGACACGCCATATGCTAACCTACAGCTGGCATGACTAGAGAGAGACTGTGAAATTGCTTTAACATGTAATGCAAGTCAGTGAAAATTGTAACTGGTAAAAAGAAAGAACCATTTTCCCCTCATACTCAGGTTTAACATTTCCAATCATAGCTATTACACTGGAATGTACCACAGAGGGTGTAACTGGACCAAAATTTACAAAGCAACACATATTTAGTCACACCGTTTATTTTGGGATTTAAAAAAATGTTATACATTTTCTAAACAAAGAAGCCTCCTGTCTCTTCCTGAATGTAGGAGACTTGTAGAATAAATTAAAATAAAAATAATGCTCCAACATGGAACAAACTTGCATTTATGCACAATAAATACATTTGCATTTGAGTGACATGACTAACAAAAAAACCTCCCAAAAACTTACGGTTGTTATGGACGCTCAGCCCTTACGCTCAGCTGACACATGCATATTGGCTGAAAAGTATCACACTGATCTCTGAAAGTAGACTAATACGCTCTTTAATATAACCCTTATTTGCTGCCAAGATTCTTACTAGATATAGGTCTAAATATATTCTTTGCAGTACTAATTCAGCTTCTTGTGTATTCCCTTTGGGGCATTTTAAGTTGACTTAAACACTGGCTAGATAATCATCACCAAAGTCTCAAACTAAAAAGTAAACAATTGAGGCTATCACCTCGTAATTTACAGCCTGTGTCATTGCTAAGCTCAAACAGAGTCTGGCCTGTTTCTGCAGGCTGTAACACCCATGTCACATTCCTGAAAAAGAGGTCTGTTACACTTACTACTCAAGAGCTTTCTGGTATTTCTACAAAATAAAGGAGGGGGAAAGGACAGAATATGATGTGATGGGTCCTGAGGGGGCAGGTATGGACAGCAGCACTTTGTACACAGGCCAAAGTTGTGTGCATGCACCTCAGACCTAGGCGGGTATGCAGGCAGAGCTTTCACAACATTTTGACACTGCATTAGTGAGCATCAGTCTTATGCTCTGTAGTGGCAAAATTGGCCTGAAATTAAAAAAAAAAAACAACAGCCTAAAAGTATCTCTGCCAATTTGTTAGGTTTGTCCAAACATTAGCTGTTTTACATGGAGGCGTGGCCCTGTGAGAGAGATAAGAAAGCAGCACAGTCTTTGGCAAAGGCATCGGGATTCAAGGTCTGAAATGGGGCAGGAGTTCCCATTAGGAGCAAATGTTTACACTGAGAGTGATACTTCCAACATCTATGGGCTTCTTGTTATACTTTTCTGCTGGACCTCACTTGACAAAACCTAAACAGAAAAACAAAACAAAACATGACTACTCTGAGCAACAGATGTCAGACTGGGGAGAGCACATACATTTGAGTTTTAAAGGGGGAAAAAAAACAACAACACATCAACATGCAAAGAGAAAATATCTGCGAACAAGAGAAAAGCCAAAGCACTCAGGCTGATGCAAAGAGGGCAGAGCTCTCTGAAGCAATGATGCAATATTTCATTACTGCAGCAAAATGCCTCAGCCAAAACTTGAACAAGATTTTTTTTTCAGCAATCTAATCGTGCATCTGAACGGCTCATATTTGCAGGACATATGTTCTCTTACAGCGTGGGTGCACGGTCTAGCCAAAAGACCATATGGTGAATTTTTGTGGTAGAATCACAACCCACCATCTATTTTCACAGATTGAGCTGAATTCATGATCACAAAATGTTTTTTGTATTCAACAATATCAAACTGTCAGATCACCGACCCCGACATGACCTTTTTTGTGACCCAACAGTTTGAACAGAGACTTTAGGATTAGGAAAGAAGAGGTGGAAGATCACAAAAGAAATTCATTTCTGAGAAGATTTTGGCTGCAGAGACCAAATTCCAGCATTTTAATAAACCTAGTTGGGAGTAAAGGGAGTCTCCTTTGCATTTAAACAAAAAATATAGAAGTTGTATGCCAGAAAGCTGCTATCTGAAGAGGGAGGGGGAAAAAAAAAGCCTGCTACAGTGCTTGCCAAATGCTTCGATGCTGATGCTTAGCAGATATTTTAACTACTGACGGTAATCAGTAAACAGGACTGAATGGACTGCCCAACACAGACATAGATATATATAAACATGCATGTTGCACGGTGCACCGCATTTACCACGTGCACGTACTATATCCATAAAATGTGGACGTGCCCAGGCAATCAATGGCTGTCAATCTAAGAGACATAGAACTCTCCTCTAGCACTGAAAAAAAAAATCCAGATTCAAACAGGTGATTGTTGTTGCTCTGTGCAGTTTAAATTACACAGTGGGCGGAAAAAGAGATTTCCCTCCTTAACACCGCTACACTCAACTTAAGTTGGTTATAATTTATGGCTTTTAAGATCTTTACTGACAGAGTAGTTTTCAGTTAAACTACAAATGTTTCAAGCCACTCCGATTTGGCTCTCACTTCCTCTAGACGTCACATGAGGAGGTCAGTGAAGTACAGCGGAGCTGTGAAGCAATTTTGTAGTTTCACATGGTCAGAAAAATCAACGTAAATACTACTTATGACATAACTCCTTACACTGATAGAGTGAAAGTGAGCATTCCCAATCCAAGTTCCCAATCCTGCTCTGCTGGCCGTACAAATGGGAGACTATCAGGAGAAAAGTGCAGAAAATTATAGTATTGAAAAGTTAGACTATGAAAAATGGACTTCTACTGTGTTTCCACTGAGAAAAATGTGCTTCAGAGGAAAGGACATTTAGTTTAGAGTGAGCAATTGCCTGATTGGACATTAATACAGGATCTTTCCATGTGCAAAAACACACAAATACTCTCTTTAGTAGTATGTAAATACTGTGCTCATAAACGATATTTTACAAAAAGCCAAAAATACTGTAGTAAATATAAAATCAACCAGGCAGTTAGCTTGCATTCCTTCAATGTTTTTACAAACATATTCAGGACAGAGGCTGCAGCTTATTTAATACAGGAAGAGCCTGAGTGTGCATGTCACCTGCCTTTCGGCCTTATTACGGCTGGCAGATGTATGGAAGCCCTTTATTTGTTGCCTCCCATTTATGCACACTCCAATAGCTGCCACAGACAATTATTTGCATTGTGCTATGTATAAATCACTGGAGGGCATCACTTACCTACCAGGCATACAACCCTCTATAAATGAACTGTGAGTTCAGCGGCACTGTTCCATTTGCTAAGGGAGAACAAAGCCCTTCTTTTGCAGCTATTAATGTGAGACGTAATCTTTTGAACCCAGTGAACACAAGGCTGTCGATGAGCCACAGTGAATTCATTCAACTTAAAGAGAAAATAATCAGTCATACTAGCACATGAAGAGAAATTTGACTTGCAAATAACTTTTAAGCAAAGAGCAGAAAACATGCTTTGGTTTCAGCTCCTCTGATTGCGGGATACGTCTGGGTTTCAGACATTTGGACAGAGAGGTTAGTTTATATTGCAAATAAACATAACAGCCCTATGGTAGCATTTCTACAATTATAATATCTAGCTGCATCAACGGATTCAGTGGGTTTACTCAAGTTAAAATAATTACTTTGATATGTTTCCAGTTATTTTTCAAGGACAGTTATAAGTAACCGATAGTTACTTTTTCTTTAATGTCATAATTTGATCTTTTTTTTTTACGGGTCTTACATTTTAGTAAATTATTAATTTGGGGGTTTGTATAATGGTCACTGCTCTCTGTTTCGCTATACATCGTTATTTTTGGCATAACTGCTAAAAAGCTATAAAAAAAATCGTTAGTTGCTGCGCTAGAGAGGTTTCATTTGTGGTGCATAAAATAGAAACAATGTTACCGTTAGGCCGGACTTTCCGTCCACATAACTGATAACATGCTTTCATCAGGCCCATCTTAATCTGTTTACGTGTTTGCGTGAGACAAATTAAGTAAAGATGAGCAAAACTCACTCTCCCACTGACACCGAGTCTGCAGATCATCATTTCCAGAGGGAGAGGAACAGTCCGAATGACGTCAGCCCGAGAGAACAGTTTCTAGAAATTACTTTTTTTTTTTTTTTTTTTGGTCTGTGTCCTGTAAACGTCCAGCAGTCCGTACTGTGCTGAAGAGATTTGCATTCACTATGCCGAAAAAAAAGAGTTCTAATTTATGCTTTAAAGACTGTGTGTATAAAACTTAAAATGCCATACACGCATGACAAGATGCTCGCTCACAAACTTTCGCGCAAACTTTCAAAACTTTCTCCCTGTCCGCTGAGAAACATTGTTACTCAGCTGTGTCTCGCAGTACAAGGTAGCCTAAACAGACAGGACGGAAACACGGACCTCAGTGAATAACAGTTTTCTTTTATTTAACATTCGGAACCAGAGAGTCTCTGTAGTCTGGCGCACCAAAGAAAAGAAAAAGAAAAAACAACAGAAGTCTGTCGGACCCACTATTGACAACCATCCCAGCATGTTCGGGAGGCACGCGAGCTCAAGGACTCGGGCGTGATGTAATCCTACACCGCATTTAACATGCTAGCTAACCCGACACAGCACTTAATGTCAGCTTACCTTTATTCTCGGGGCTTTTAAACAGAACAGTCACGTTCTGGAATATAGACGCAAATCCACTTGCTACCCAGGGGTTATGAACAGTACAGAGAGGGGTTGTAGGCGCTGCCACGTACAGAACCTCCCGGAGGGCTCACCTTAATGCTTGGAATAGATGCGCAGGGACATTCCTGCTGCGGCTTCTGAGCTTCAGGGTGGAGAGTCCGTGCTTCTTATTTAGACAGCAAAGACTAAGACATTAAAAAAAATTAAATAAAATTACGTGTTGGAACCGACACGTTTATTTAGTGTGTGTATGTGCACATTTTCAACTTTACTTGAATATGAGGTGTTTTTTTTTTCCATTTAATGTCACATTACCCCACTTCTACATTACTTCTACCCCCACCTCATTTTACATTTGTAGCCTTAGTTTTGCTTTGCTTATATTTGCGCAGCTTAAACATAATACTGTTTTTTTTTGGTAGCCATCAACAAGCTTCTGGAAATTTGACCACCCCTTTCGGAAGAAACGGTAGAGTTTCTTTAAATTGGTTGTTTTCCTGGCACGGACTGGCTTTTTAGCATAGTCCACAAATTTTTTGAAAAGGTTGCACTTGGGACTTTGGGAATGAAATTGCAGAACTTTAATTTCAGCTTGCTTTATCTGTTCCAGAACCAGTTTAAATCTTTATTTATTTAGAAATGGCTCAAAGAGACCTTCCCAATTTATCTAAATCTACAATCCTCCCACCTGGATCTTCACTGAGTTTCTTGGATTTTTCCATCTTTCTGAGCATTGGTCAATCCAGTAAGTGTTGTCAAACAAATCCTTTTTATGCTGGAAAAGAGAAACTACCAGTTGTAGTCGATCATGACCACCAATGAGATGTTAATTGGCTTTGCCCTTGTCAAGTTAAAAGACACTGTAGAACCTTCAGAACCACTTATTAAAAGATTTAAGTGAGCGTATGGATTTATTTGAACGTGTATGTATACTTTTGACACTGTGTGGATTAGAGAAAATCCTAAATAAATTCAAACTTTGTAAAGTCATTACATCCTTCCAGCCTGGGCAAAGAACAATTCAAAGAAATCATTAAAAGCCCAAAACCATGACATTCATGCCCATGATGAGTGCATTAAACTTCTGACCAGCTGTAAATACAAAGGTCTACATGTAGGCCTGTAATAAAAGTAAGAGGATAATGTTGCACTAAAGAACTAAACATATTAAATGGTTGTGTCACACACCTATCTTAAAAATTAAGAGCACCAAGATACCCCACTGCCTACAGTTTGCAACCCAAAGGTGGTGTCCAGCTACTTCACTTATGAGGAGAGCAGCAGTAACAAGAACTGCCTTCACAATTCACTAGAAACTGCACATGAAAGGAAACTGCACCACTTTTTTTTTGTCATGTCTGAGCAGTAGGTCTATCAAAAACACATCTGTAATATTTTCTGTAACTGACTCCGATGGGTAACCATTGTAAACGTAGTTACATCAACACAACACATATAATAACCTTTTGTTTTTAATTGTTAGAAGCTGACTTTTTGATTATAGAGCCCTTGAACAGATGTAGATTTTGTTCTGGCAGAAAGCAAAAATATAAAATTGAAAGCAGTGAAGACCATTTTGCGAAGGAACACAATTGCAATCCACCTTTTTTAGAATATTTACGGTAATGTGATCCCTGCGATTCGGCACGTTTACAGTTTGGATTTGGGTTTCCAGGGCTTGTTCTCTGGGTGGACTGAATGCCATCTGGAGTAATTTAGTATATGGCTTTTCAATTACCTGCTATTTTTGAAGTTCATATTTCTCATCCCCCCCCTCGTCCCTTACGTTTCTGTATTATGTTTAAAAGGAAGGGAAGACCTCCACAATAAGATTTAATTGGCCTACCTTGTAATTAAAACTTGTATGATTACAAGGCAAGAAACGGCAATGCAGAGCAATTTACTGTAACACGTGGAAGGCGTTTCTGATGAAACACTCACTGGAATTGCAGAGCACCCTAGCATTGTCTCTGCAATAAATAAGATGCTTTAGTGTGTTTTGGCTGCTTATATGAGAAAAATATAGCTTATCTCAACTCTATCAATGCAGTATATTACATACAATAGGCAGAAAGAAAGCTAAACTATAAGTGTAAAGGTAAAACTGGGCTGCTTTATATCTAGTTGCTGTTACATCTCCAGCCTCAACTAAATTGATCTTTCAAAATGTAGTCATCTTTCCTTCCCCCAACCACTTCCTGCCATCTGACCTATTTTCTCTAGAGCTTAAAGAAATCTTATTGCCCCTTTTCCTCCAAATCATGAGTCATCATTACTCATAGGAGAGTTTTTTCTTTATTAACAGAAGGAGGACAAAACTAATGTGTCTTACAAAGAGCAGAAAAGAAATCCCCACTTCCAGTGGATCCCTTTTTAACTGATGGGAAACCTGAAGGAATGATTTTTCACATTTGTGTTATTTTAACATTTAAATTGGATCAATGACTTACACAGATGGGATCTGAGATTAAAGGAGCTGTTGTCAGAAGTTTTCATACACTCATCATGGGCATGAATGTCATGGTAATTTTGAACTTTTAATGATTTCTTTGAACTGTTCTTTTTCCAGGGTGGAATGATTGGACAGCATACATCTTTAATGACTTTAAAAAACAAGAATTGGCTGCACAAGCTTGAATTTATTTTGGATTTTCTCCAATCGACACAGTGTCAGAAGTATACAATATATCCATACATTCATATTTGTGCCTTTATGTGTACTTTTGACTCTGTGTGGATTGGAGAAAATCCCAATTTAAAAAAAACAAACAAAAAAAACAACAACTTGAAAATCCAGTTGTGCACCGAATTCTTGCTTTTTAAAGTCATTAAAGATGTATGCTGTCCAATCATTTCACCCTGGAACAAAACAAACAAAAGCAAAAATTAAGAAATCAGAGCAATAATTAAAAACCCCAAATTACCATTTATGTCAATGATGAGTGTATGTAAACTTCTGGGCACCTCTATATACACTGCTCAAAAATAAAGGGAACACTCAAATAACACATCCTAGATCTGAATGAATGAAATATTCTCATTGAATACTTTGTTCTGTACAAAGTTGAATGTGCTGATAACAAAATCACACAAAAATCATCAATGGAAATCAAATTTGTTAACCAATGGAGGCCTGGATTTGGAGTCACACACAAAATTAAAGTGGAAAAACACACTACAGGCTGATCCAACTTTGATGTAATGTCCTTAAAACAAGTCAAAATGAGGCTCAGTATTGTGTGTGGTCTCCACGTGCCTGTATGACCTCCCTACAACGCCTGGGCATGCTCCTGATGAGGTGGCGGATGGTCTCCTGAGGGATCTCCTCCCAGACCTGGACTAAAGCATCCGCCAACTCCTGGACAGTCTGTGGTGCAACGTGACGTTGGTGGATGGAGCGCGACATGATGTCCCAGATGTGCTCAATCGGATTCAGGTCTGGAGAACGGGCGGGCCAGTCCATAGCTTCAATGCCTTCATCTTGCAGGAACTGCTGACACACTCCAGCCACATGAGGTCTAGCATTGTCCTGCATTAGGAGGAACCCAGGGCCAACCGCACCAGCATATGGTCTCACAAGGGGTCTGAGGATCTAAGGAGTACCTAATGGCAGTCATGCTACCTCTGGTGAGCACATGGAGGGCCGTCCAGCCCTCCAAAGAAATGCCACCCCACACCATTACTGACCCACTGCCAAACCGGTCATGCTGAAGGATGTTGCAGGCAGCAGATCGCTCTCCACGGCGTCTCCAGACTCTGTCACATGTGCTCAGTGTGAACCTGCTTTCATCTGTGAAGAGCACAGGGCACCAGTGGCAAATTTGGCATCCTCTGCAGGTGGCATCCTCGTGGAGTCGGTTTCTAACCGTTTGTGCAGACACGTGCACATTTGTGGCCTGCTGGAGGTCATTTTGCAGGGCTCTGGCAGTGCTCCTCCTGTTCCTCCTTGCACAAAGGTGGAGGTAGAGGTCCTGCTGCTGGGTTGTTGCCCTCCTACGGCCTCCTCCACGTCTCCTGGTGTACTGGCCTGTCTCCTGGTAGCGCCTCCAGCCTCTGGACACTACGCTGACAGACACAGCAAACCTTCTTACCACAGCTCGCATTGATGTGCCATCCTGGATGAGCTGCATAACCTGAGCCACTTGTGTGGGTTGTACAGTCCGTCTCATGCTACCACAAGTGTGAAAGCACCACCAACATTCAAAAGTGACCAAAAGATCAGCCAGAAAGCATAGGTACTGAGAAGTGGTCTGTGGTCCCCACCTGCAGAACCACTCCTTTATTGAGTGTGTCTTGCTAACTGCCAATAATTTCCACCTGTTGTCTATTCCATTTGCACAACAGCATGTGAAATTGATTGTCAATCAGTGTTGCTTCCTAAGTGGACAGTTTGATTTCACAGAAGTTTGATTTACTTGGAGTTATAATGTGTTGTTTAAGTGTTCCCTTTATTTTTTTGAGCAGTGTATAAACTTAACACAAAAATTCAGCAAATTTGTGTGTTGTTCATTATTTCTTTGTTGTAACAATTGCATTAATTCATACTGTTGGAAAGGCTGTTTATTTCCCCTTAATTGTAAGGAAAAGGCATTTGTGGGTTGAGAAGCAGAGCTGAGTATGTGGGCTGCCAACACCAAACGTCTTTTTCTGCTACTGACTCATGTTTGGAGCTTCTGGTACCCCCTGGTGCTGCTAACTGTGTAACTGGGTCTGGACACTGGTCAGTTGGTGTCTGACACCAAGAATGCCACATTTGATCAGGATAGCACCATCTCCAAATTGAAGGCCAAGTTCTTGTCAGAGTCAAGTTGCGAACTGGGTGTCCCAAGGAGACGGCACCACAAGACCGTTTTCTCACCCTGTCAGTCTTAGGAACTGTAGGTAGTCTTCTATAGATTTGCAATCCAGGTTTGCATGACAATATGGCGGACTGCTCTCTACCCAGACAATCAGGAACAGACTGCACACAGCCAATCTCCAGTTTCATAGGGCTGGCAGGAGGCCTGACCTCAAACCCACTGAACATTTGTGCCAGAGAGACCACTACAACCACACTGGCTGACCAGCATGAGGAGGAGGTGCCAGGCTGTTGTGTATGGTTCTTCCACATGCTACTGAGGCCCCTGTTTGTTAAATCAATCATCTTATCCAATAAACAACACGAAACAAGAGTCAACAGCAGAATAACCTGTTTGGCATTGACAGAGAAGATTTAACAAGTTTTTCATGGGCGCAACCTGCATACTCAACTCTACTGCTCAACTCACAAATGCATTTTTCTCACAAATGTGGCAGCAGGATAAAAAAAAAAGAAGAATCAGGTTTTCCAACAGCACATGACTTATCGCCAAGAAGCACTGTTACAAAGAAATAATGGACCAAACAGAAATTTCCTTGCTTTTTGAACCAAGTAGTTGCATTGTTCAATAATGTCCACTAGGTGTCAGCAGTGTTCAATAAGTGGGGGAAAAAAAACGTTTCAGCTTCAGGAACCTCCACTAAGTTATTAATATAAACAGGAATTTGTGCAGACTCAGTGTACCTCCAAGAAATACTTTATCAAACTTGGAAACAAATGAATGATGCCACATTCAAGATTCAAGACTTTTATTGTTATTTCACTGTTTTATAGTACACGCTACGCCAGCCTCACATGCTATGTTAACAGTGGAAAAAAAAATAGTGACAGAGGGGGGAAAAAAGGATAAAATAAGAAATATAATAAATATATTAGACTATCATTGTTAAGAAATGGCACATGACTTTGTTTACATTCTCATACTTTTATTTATTTATTCCTGGTCAGTTGCAACATATTTTTAGTTTTTTGGGAAGGAGTAATCACTCATTAGTTGAACCAGACAGAGCTAGTAGACCTGTCTAACCTGTGCCTAGGACCTGCTCAAGTTTTGACCCATAAAACAGTTTTCTTGATGTTTGGTGAACAGGTGTTATTCTTCACCTGGTCATTTAGTCTCAACAACATTGTCTCACATTGTGCTGGATTTAGTACACTGAACACACTACTACATTTCCAATAAAATATAGATGAAACAGCTTATGTGATTGCTCATAGGATGATAATACAGAATGAAACTTGCCAATGACATAATGGAACTTTTTTAATAATGACAGCAAGTTTCCCAAGCTGTCATGGTTCAACAATGAAAACAAACCAGCAGGTGATTCTCATATCTCAACATACTGTTTGATTTGATTAGACCGTGAAACTGATTTAGTGATTATATGCGCGGGGAGTGAATGCTTGGCATGTCATGCTGTCAAGCAGAAATGCATTAGGAAGTATAAAGATTATGTCATACCTTTTTGATTTACATTCTTGGAGTTGCTTTGTGAAAAAGTGCTACAAAACATGTTTTCTGGTTCCGTGTGGAATCAATGCCATCACGTGCCACACAATGACAAAATAACCACAAAAACCCAACCGCCTACTTCCACTTATTCTTTTATTTGAGGTTAAGGTTTTCCAGAGGCTTCAAGTGCTTCCTTACACTAAAGCTCATGCTGTACTAGGTTCAGGCTGGTAATCTGTGCATCAGAAAGGCCACAAGGTGACAGAAGCTTCCTTATTTTGTAGGGATAATTTAGAGAGGACACACACGGTGAGACAGTGTAGCACACGAGTGTGTGAGTTTGTCTTTTAATGTACTGTTTGTCTTATCTCTGGTATGCACCATGTTTGTGAAGCAGAATGACTGAAAGTGAACACACACACAGCACGTTTCGAGTTTCAGCTGCTTTAACCACCCCTCATCAGCTGAGCTCAAGAGCTTGACAGTGAATCGAGCTTTTGTGCCACCCTGGTGGGAGTTTAAACAACAGTGTAAGACACAGAGAAAACACATGTGTGTATGTGTGTGTGTGTGTCCTGTCTTTATGCTATCTGGTAAAGAGATCGAAAAAAAAAAGGCTCTTTTTTTTGCAGTCTATGGTGTCCAGTAAATCATTAGCAATTTCCATTAAAAACCACTTTTGTGTGTACTTCAGCAACAAGTCATGACTTTGGACAGGCTGCAGTACCTGAGGATTGGATTACACAAGCTGTCTATCAGCACACACAAAATAAGCCCCCTCAGGACAGGAGGGGTAATGTGTTGATGTCAGATAGTATTTGGAACTAATCCCTGACATTTGTTTTTAGCAGCTAGGATTCCCAAATGGTCGATGTCTGACACCAGATACCTTTAAAAAAAAATCACAGGAATGCGCTGCAAAGTTAGCTTGACTGGTGTGTTATTGACAGCTACACTGACACAATGTGAACCTATTCGTCTTTGAGACCCACTTATTGTGTCCAGGGTAGCAAGATTCTCATCTACATGAGAGTTACACCCCGGAGAGGCAGACAACCACTCACATTTACAAATGTGGGTCATTTAGGGTCAACAACATATCCAACTCTGCAAGGCTGCATGTCAGTCCCAGTCTGTGGATGATACCATCAAAATAACCAGCCTCAAGGTGTTTGACTGAAAAGAAGAGCAATAAATCAATAAAAAATTAAGCATGACAGACTAAACACAGTTAAGCATGTACATGGAAAATCAGTGATTAGTTAGAAAAGAAATCTGAAGTAGCTAGAAGAAATCAAACTAACTCAGACAACCCTAAATTAACCACCACACTTGAAAAATAACAGGCAAAAGTTGAAGCAACCCCAGAAATATGGGAATAGCCAGGAATAAAACCACAAATAAATTAATCACTCTGGTATTTATAATGTGATTTGCAATTAATGTCATTTGCACTACTCTTTTGCACAACCATAGTCTTATCTAATTAACTGAACTTTTGTACTTTCTTTATTTATATCACTGTTGTATGTATACATTTTTTGCACTACCTCACATTAGGAGGCCTTCACTAAGCTTTTATTTTTTTACAGTGTTGTTTTTTTATTGTTGATTACCTAATTTTTTTATTTATCCTGCTGCTGTAACACAGAATTAACACAAATTAATCACACACACAATGATCTTTCACAGGTTGCTGTACATTTGATGATTTCATCCTCTGTTTCTTTTTAATCTTTGCTCTCCCTCCACCCCCAAATTGTGGGTACTTCACAAGCATGCGAGTACATGTGAGTATGTTTATGAGCACTTGTACACAAGTATATATGTTGGCACACACCTCATTTGGCTCCTCAAAGGCTCCTGTCACAGAAGCATTATCTAACCATTCAACAGATCAGTGAATTATGACTTCACCAATATTGACACAGCTCTTTCCAATGAAAGAACAGCCAGCTTAAGCAGATGCACCAGCAGGTCGTAACCTCTTATGGCTGTGAAATACAGGAGGAAGGGCATGTGGGTGAGGCCTTCCCTGGCCCACCAGGCCCAGGTGGGTAATTTATTTTAGAGAAATTCCCTTCAAGATACATGTTATATGACACAATATATATATATTGCACTGACATTAATGAGAAGTTTGACTCAAACGGGTGTTTTGTTGGGAAAAATAAAAAGCAACTTAAAAAAAAAACATAGCACAGAAAGTTGCATGTTATTCATTTATTTTTATTGCATGTATGTGCAACAACAACATTTTGGCTCCTATTATAACATATCCTTTCATGGCTTTAGAAGCCATAAAGAAAGTACAGCAGCTTGTCAAGGAATAGCTTTGTGGGATGCAGAGTAGGACCCCAAATGCAGGACTTAAACTCAAACATGCAGCTTTAATGGAGGAGGCCATGACAAAGAAGTGAGGAAAACTGAAGGCCTAAATACATGCACAGTAATTAGGGAGAGTGGAGACAGCTGGGGAGAAAAAGTGAACTGAATGAGACTAACTGACTAATGAGACAAGGGAAACAAAACTGAATACAATGCACACAAGACAAGGGACAGGCAAAAACAGGAAGTAACAGACAGAGACTTGACAAGACACAGGGAGGCAGGATAACCAACACAGAATAGAATATAAACTATGAAGAAGAGCACAACCTGGATAACTAGAATTAAGTAAGCCTGAGAATATAAATGCTAAACAGAAATCATAAACCATAACAAAAAACAGAAATAACCTCAGATGCCAAAAAAAATTAACAATAAAGTATAAAACACAAAACTGTGGGTCAAATACCCAGGACCATGACACAACTGCTTTTAAGCAGAATGTCTGTTCTTAAAATTAATCAGATTAATCCATATAAAAATGTTTGATGTTCTCATGCATCAATCTCTACTATAAATCTTTTATGTCAACGAGCTCATTTTTACCCAAAGCACCAGTATTATTTGCCCAGGATCATGATGTGACAATAAGAAGCCCCTCTGCCCAAGTACTGGAACCACACTGTAGATAAAAAAAAAAAAAAAAAGCAAAACAGAAAATATACTGGGAATTTTGTGCCAGTACATTATTTTTTTCCCCTCAAGTTTCCATTAAAGGTAAAGGGTAAAATTCAATGTGGTTACAAACTATGTAAAAACATCCATAAAAATGTATATGGAAAATTCCTTCATTTTAAAACTGTGCACCATACTGTAGTTTTACAGTTTTTTCTTTTTTTTCTTTCTTTTTTTTTTTTAGTGTTAGTTGCTTCATAAGACAAACAAAGTAGTTGTCATTTGGGGGAAGACCAAGGAAATTGTTATCAAACATGTCCCAGGAGGTTGTTTCTCTAGAGAGCAACTCCTAGTCCACAGAGGGCAATTGGTTGCAGACTTAATACTGCACAAGGACTGGAAACCTCCCTTCTGTCGGCAATTTCAGTAGTCCCCACAGCAATAAAAGAAACAAATGAGAAAGGCAGATTAACTGATGCTGGCTCACCATTTTTTCTTTTTTACTTTCCTTCTTGTACTGGTAGAATTGCTGGTGCTCCATGACCCAGTTCGCCATGCAGCTCTCTTGTGTTTGGGCATTTGGTTCATTCATTATTAACATGTTTATTGTCTTTATCTTCAGATGCCATTTAACTTAAAACAAAATTGGATACATTACATCTATAATGTGAGTAATACAAAGTCTTATGAGACCATCTTTGTGACTCTAGACTACACTAAACCTGACTCAGAGCTTGGCATTGAAAAAGTGAGCAAGGTGGTCAGATCCTCTCCACTGTGTAATTTATGAGCCCACTAAATCCACAAAAGCAATTGCGTTGCAGCACTGCTGTTGGCTGTCAGGTTACACTGACATGCAGAGTGCTTTGACTGGGTGCTTGACTGGTAACATCGCAGAGAGTTATAGAGAAACACACTCCTTCAGACATGTGCTGAAGCAATCAAGGAGTGGAGGGAGGATGGCAAACTTTCAAAGGGGAGCTTGTGCAGAGAGTAAGACAGCAGGCCCCTAGGTGTTCTTCACATTTCATACAAAACCAAATTGATCACTTGAGTCCAGAAAACTGCATGTGTTTTAAAACTACAGGCTGTTAATGGAAGTAAGGCAGATTTCTGGGAGACTGACTGTGAAAGAGCCAGGCGAAAGTGAAAGATAAAGAAAAAATACTTGAAGTGTCCCAATCAGATATATCATTGTGAATTCAGTCAGTTATATTTAGGTGCTTTCTACATGCCTGTCTCTCTAGAAATAAACACTTAAAAGCAAAACTGAAATTATTGTGTCTGTCTGCGGTCCTGTTTTTTCTTTCTTTCTTTTTCTCGCAAAGTTTTAAACCAGAGCAGACATGATGTCACTGAAATCAGCAGAACCATCTGAAAAGTTAACCAAAACAACCCAGAAGGCAAACATTAGTGCACCTGTAACTGAACTGTTTTCAGTGTAGAAGGAGTGGACAGTCAGTTATATCATTACATCTCACTAGAAGCCTGTAAATGCACCTACAGTGGCCCAATTGTTGAAGTCTAACTACTGACAGGTTTCCTAAATTTCCCCAGTCTGTTTGAGGAATTGCCATTGTTGTGTATGTGTATGAAGCACTTTTGTTGTTTTTTTTTTTTTTTTGAAAATGGATTTGGAAAATATATTTGACTTTACTGGAACTCACTTGAGAAATTTCATCTTTACTGGGGACTGGTGCAACAAGAATGCATTGTTACTCTTGGCAGGTGTCGATCCGCCACAGTACCCAAAACTCAGCTGACCAATTTTAACTGCTGACTATGACGGACATAACGCTGACTTATTCAGTGGAAAGGAAGCAGGTTCTGCACACTCTGCATTGAAGCCGGCCAAACATCATTATAATCAGATTAAAGAAAAAAAATGAAAATGAGTCTTAGTGTAAATAGTGTAAAATGTGTCTTATTCTATACAATATGAGTTTTTGATGTTTAACTAAGGGTGGAAGATGGGGAAAGGTCACAAAATAAGAATTATTGTGATTGCACAACCTTGTCTTATCCCATCTATCTATCCATTTTCTTGACACCTTATCCCATTCAGGGTTGCAGACAGGCTGGAGCCAACTGTCACAGGTCGAGAGGCAGGGTGCACCCTGGTCAGGTTGTCAGTCTATTGCAAGGCTCTGATGCTATCCCAGGCAAAAAATAAACTTAGCTGTACATGATTTTGTGTGTGTGTGTGTGTGTGTGTGTGTGTGTGATTTTAATCTTCAAGCCTAGAGTAGTAATTAGATTTCATAAGAAATTCAGCTGTGCAGCTTTAACTTCACATATATTTTTCTACATATTATAAATCCAGTGCAAACTGTCTGTTTTCTTGATCCACCAATGTCTAACCAATAAAAATTGTGTGAATGTATCTGTACGCTCTTGTTTTTCGAGTAAGCCAAGCAGTTTTGTCTGAGACATAAATCAGTCAAACCCCAAATCTGTGCCATAAAACGTTTGTCTCACAGAGGGATAAGCTCGATGATGGACCCTGACAGGGGTATGCAGCATAAAAGAGAAGCAACACGCGATAGTCTGGAAGTCATTATGCAAAGAAGGTTAAACTCTCCCTCTTTTAGTCTCCCTAAAGCCACTGAAGTCCCTGAAGCCCCAAGAAGGCTATAAACAGGTTCTAAGAGCATTCTTCAGGGATATCTCAGAAATGTTTGCTCCCCCTCATCCAAACAATACACACATCCTGCAGACATACAAAGCACATGCGTGGAAGTGCTTTAAATAAAGAGTGCAGGGAAGTAGCATGTAAGCATACAAATGGTAAAAGTGAAATGTTAAGACCACTCAGCTTGACACTTTTAATTGTATTAATCACACAATAATTGGAGTTCAAATACAAATTTGTCTGCATGGTTTGAGATAGTTTTTTTTTTTTTTTACTCATTTGTGTAAAACAGTGTGAAACAGCATCCAGAGAATTGTTACTGAAAAAACCTGGCAAAGCCACTGGAGGCTCTCCCTTGAGATTCTATGGTCCGGTTCAATCCAGGTAACACTTTAAGTGCAAAGAGGTGAAGGCATGTAAACAAGCTTTCAGGAAATAAAATTAAACAAAAAACAGACAAGGTAATTTCCTGAGAATTCATGGGTATGTGGTTTTAGATGTCTGTGTGAGTATGTGAGTGAGTGAGTGTGTGTGTGTGTGTGTGTGTGGGGGGGGCATTCCTGCACAGAGCAAGGCTAAAGTAGTCAAAATGATGAAGGGAAATTACGCAAGTAATGGGAAGGTTAGGAGGTAGATTGTTTATGAAGTCACATTTATATAAACTATTTTAGCTTCAGGGTTTTTCATCTACGACCACACAGATGCTTTCTTTTTGTCTTAACATGTTTTGGCCTGGATGTTTTTGGGAAGCCAGGCGTCTCATCTAAACAAGAACTCCCTCGGTGGACCACTATGAGTCTGCTTGTTAGTGGGTTTTGTTATTGTGCATTTGTGTGTAGTGTGTGGGTGATGAAGGTGGGTTTTAAAAGCAGCTGCTGACCAGTAGCTGTGATTCATCCCATATTCAAGCCTTTCTCAGATTCTGCAGCACTGTAATATTATGATTTGGATGCTGCCCTCACTTACATGTTGGCTGTGTACATATGCTAAAATAAGAGTTATTAAGAGGTCTTGTGGGACATGCTCATTTTCCACAACAGGACCAAAAAAGGTTAAGCTAGAGTTCAGTCACACACTATAAGATGCAGACATGCACACACACAGAGTTACCAACAATAAGTGGAAAAAAGGAATCATTTTGTGCTTTGCAAAACTTAAATAAATCATATTGCCTCATCACTTTTTTCATATATGTATATACACCATGTTGTTTCAGTCTTGTTCTGTTTTCTAATAGGTTAACTAATAGGTGAAAACAAATTTCCATGGTGTATGAGCATGTATATATATAACCCTTATGAGTATATAATCCTTACAGATCAACTTTTTGATGCAAAAGTACAGTTTTATGCCTCTCAAACCGCATTATCTTTGGAAATTGTCATAGATTCCACTAACAAAATAGAAGCAAATCATGTGTTTTTGTGACAGGCTGCTAGTAACAAAGAGCCTAAAGATACAATTTAAAATGGGTTAGTTGCTAAGATATCTGTGATGTGTAGACACAACACTGCTTTACCCATTGAGTTAGGTGTCATTTTTATGCTTAAGTGATTCATGGGTCAGTGTTAAGTGGCTTAACAAAAAACAAACAAACAAAAAATACTTTCCTCTGAAAATGGTCAAGTACGTGTACTGGACTGCAAATGAATGAAAAATCAGCCAGTGTCCCACATACTGTAGGTACATAAGTTGATTGGCTTTGAGTATTAAATAATAAATCCTGGCAAGACCAAATCATCATAACACAATCTTGACAGAGGTAATACAGGAACTGCTATAAATAACTGACTCTTGGTGTCAGTGCCTCATGGGAATAACAAACTGTCCATGTGTAAGTCTTGCTTCAGCATCCTGGTCTTGTTGTAAAGCCTAGCATGCAATTGCTTATCTGAAATTCATGACCATACCTGAAAAACGTGTTTGTGTGTTGATTTGTTTGTGTGGGTGGTCGTGCACTATTTAGTTGCATTAGTGTTGTGATGAAATCAGACTCTCCTGTTTAGAAGCGCTCTGTTTACTGCGTGGGCCACTAGATCGTTAACATCAAAAATATCAACTTATACGGTCATAAAATGAGAAATACAGAGGAAGCTTGGTTTAACCTGTAAATGAGGCATGCTCTTTTCATGTGTCAAATAGCTATACTCACGTTACACTGTCGATGACTCATACACCATATTTCCAAGACATTGGCAATACAAAAAAACCCCAAAGTGCCTTGATCAAGGTTAACTCGTATATAGTTGCCACACAGGTGACACAGTCTAAGCTCTCTCTATAGCAGCGTCTAACTTGGGGTGGTTGTAGCTCAGGAGGTAGAGAAGGTCATCAATCCCTGGTTGGTCCCGTCTGCATGCCAAAGTATCCTCAGGCAAGATACTGAACCCCAAGTTGCTCTCTTTGCTCACTGGAGCTAGAAAGCACTAAGATATGTAAAAAGCTGAATGAGGCATGTTGTATAAAGTGCTTTGAGTTTTCAAGTAGAGTAAAAAAGCACTATATAAAAACCAGTCTATTTAACAGAAGGCTTACCCACTGGATTATGGTGTACACAATCTGTTTGCCCTGGTTTATGACATTTTTTCCACTTGTGAGGCTTTAGACTCAGAAATCGTCATGTTTGGCTTTTGTGCTCGTCATTTAAAGCAACATAAAGTGAACTAAAAGCTTGTCTTGAAAAGCATATTAATGCAAGAAAGTTTTTTTTTTTGTGGAAGTAATCATTGCAGCACACTGTATACTTATTAGGAATACAAGGAGCCAAACAAGAATCCAGTGAGTTTGGTAACATTCCCAAAACCAAAAACAATATTTCCAGTTCACTTCCACAACTAACAGAGCCATCACAGAGAGATCATAGAGCTTTGAGTTTGTAAAATCTCTTAAGACCCATTTCCTATTAGGAAACAAACAGCTGTTGAATGGAAGCATCAGCAGCACACATTTTCATACCATATGTAAGATCCAGCAATATATCTATTGTTTAATCTTTATTATTACTTTGTTTAATGCTTAATAATGCCAAGGCGTATCTTTCCTTTGAATTATAAAGTTCCACAAATGTACACACTTTGTCCATCAGACAGCTGGATCATTATTTGATTGCACTCATTCATGTTGATTATTTAATAAATCAAAATGTTGTTATATGTGTGCTGTAATTTTCATTTTAGTATACACTTTGTATGCATGCCCGTATACAACATTAGAATGTATTTCAAATATGTACATAAACAGACAGACATTCACAGAAGAAAGTTTGCCAGCTGGGATCAACAGCTCACGCTGCAGTATTGTCCTATTGTAAATACAAACAAAGCTGTGAATGTGCTGAATTTGGTTGTCAACAGCTGGCACGTGTACACGTGGAAAACATGTGTGTGTCTTTCCCAGATCAGAAACATCCAGCAAAGGACAAAGAATGCATTGTTAGAGTGTTGATCTGGTTTAATATCTGCATGCAGGGTATTTGCTAATTATTCATTTAGAGTGGAACCAGGATCATATGATTCAAAAGGCTAACTAGAGGCCCGGAGCAGAGTTATCCTTCATTTCATTTCTCTTTATCTCCACCAGCAGGAGTCTAGTTCCTGGTTTTAACTGAATTTTACTTTGTTCCGGAGTCAGGCATCTTCCACATGGAACCACAACTGTGTTCAATTATTTTCTAGTAGATAAAATCTGAATCTGAATAAACAGTCCAAACTTAATATGTCTTCAGTTAAATTCGGATTCGAATCCTATTAGGTCATTCCATGAAAAAAACAATGCAAAAACAGTTAGTGCCTCTTCTTACCCACTCCGAATCAGGTCATTTTTTGTGCAATAACTTTAGAATGTTTAATAAAGTTGAAACTTTATGCATATTTAGAGATGCAGGCCCTTAAAATGCACAGAGGTGTACTCTGCATTACTTTTTCCAGTATTCTCTTTCCCACTAAGTATAGCAGACAGTCACCTGAAATTTTCATGTCTGAAAAAACACATTAAAGCTCCATTAAAAGTCTCAGAACATTTTCCCCCATTGCGATCATGATTGCCATGTGCAGTATGTGTATAAAAGAGAGAGAGAGAGAGCAAGCGAGCGAGAGTGAGAGAGAGAGAGAAGAAGAGAGAGAGGGAGAGAGGGAGGGAGAGAGAGAGGCATGTGCAGTATGTGTATAAAATTATGGGAGAGCGAGAGAGGCAAGCGAGCGAGAGAGGGAGAGGAGAGAGAGAGAGGGAGAGAGAGAGGGAGAAGGAGAGAGAGAGAGAGAGAGGAAGGAGAGAGAGAGGGAGAGAGAGCGAGAGAGGAGGGAGAGAGAGAGGGAGAAGGAGAGAGAGAGAGAAGAGAGAGAGAGAAGGAGGGAGAGAGCGAGACAGGGAGAAGAGAGAGAGAGAGAGAAGGAGAGAGAGAGAGAGAGAGAGAGAGAGAGAGGGAGGGAGAGAGAGAGAGAGAGGGAGGGAGGGAGAGAGAGGGAAAGAGAGAGAGAGAAGGAGAGAGAGAGAGAGAGAGAGGGAGAGAGAGAGAGAGAGAGAGGGAGGGAGAGAGAGAGCATGTGCAGTATGTGTCTAAAGTTATGAGAGAAGCGAGAGAGACTGAGAGAGAGAGAGAGAGAGAGGGCGAGAGAGAGGGAGGGAGAGAGAGAGGGAGAGAGGGGGTGAGGGAGGGAGGGAGAGAGGAGAGAGAGGGGTGAGGGAGGGAGGGAGAGAGAGATGAGAGGGAGAGAGAGGGAGCGAGAGAGAGTGAGAGGGAGGGAGAGGGAGCGAGAGAGGGAGAGAGGGAGGGAGGGGGAGAGAGACAGGGAGAGAGAGAGGAGTGGAGAGAGAGGAGGAGCGAGAGAGCGAGAGAGAGAGGGAGAGAGAGGGAGCGAGAGAGAGAGAGGGAGAGAGAGAGAGGGAGATAGAGAGAGAGGGAGAGAGAGAAGGAGCGAGAGAGGACGAGAGAGACAGGAAGAGGAAGAGAGAGGAGGAGAGACAGAGAGAGAGAGAGGAGAGAGAGAGAGAGAGAGCGAGAGAGAGAGAGAGAGACAGGGAGAGGAGAGAGAGGAAGAGGGAGTGAAGTGAGGGAGCGCGAGAGAGAGAGAGGAAGAGAGGGGGTGAGAGAGAGGGAGGGAGAGAGAGCAGGGAAGAGGAAGAGAGGGAGCGAGAGCAGGAGAGAGGAGAGAGAGAGAGAGAGGGAGAGAGAGACAGGGAGCGAGAGAGAGAGAGGGAGCGAGAGAGAGGGAGAGAGAGAGGGAGCGGGAGAGAGAGAGAGGAGAGAGGGAGCGAGAGAGAGAGAGAGAGAGGGAGCGAGGGAGGGAGAGAGGGAGGGAGAGAGAGAGGGAGCGAGAGAGAGAGAGGGAGGGAGAGAGAGAGAGAGAGAGAGAGAGAGAGAGAGAGAGAGGGAGAGAGAGAATTTGCAGCTGCAAGATTTGTGGCTCGTTGGTTCATTCAGGTACAGAGGGAGCTTGGTGTCAGTTTGTGTTTTTCTTTGAGACAATAGAGGTAGCTTATCAAACTCTTATGTTTCAGTGGGTAGTTCAATTGGTTAATTTATCCATCTGGGTTATCATCATATACTCTCTGTATATGAGAAAAGGATGGTGCAGAAAGAGAAAAACAGAGTAGTGGAAAGGATAAGAAAAAAACTGAATAAAGGTAGAATCAAATATAAGAACTGAGAAATGATCTGAGGTATCACTTTTTCTATGCTTTATGGTCTGCAGAATAGCAGATGATCTAATTTCCCTTTGTCCATGTCTTTCACATTTGTAAATCATCACTGAAAAATAAATTGGATTAAAGAAGGGGTACAAACTGTATGGAAAAAATGCAAATGATCTGACATTTATAGTTGAAACATTTAATAAAGGTCACAATACTTCCGCCTGTCTACACTCAGGTCAAAGTCCCAATCCTTACACCAGCTTGTTCATTAAACTATTCTCATAATCAGTTTTAGTATTATCTAAGATCATGGTTATGTATTTCATCAACCTGAAATTACGACCAGGTCGTGTTTGTAAATGAGAACTAGTTCTCAAACATTTTTATGCTACTCTCTCTCTCTCTCCCTCCATGCTGAGAAAGAAAAATAAATGCTACAGGATTAAAATGACTTTATGTAAATGAATGAAAGGATTACACTGCAATATGAATATTATTATATGATAAGATATTTCACAATCATAATTTGTTGTTGAACTGAATTAATTGTTTAACTTAGCCTCTCTTGCTTTCATGTCAGCAAACTGCTGGAACAATGAGTGAATGTAATATGTTCAGTTGTAACTCATATTATTGGACAATACTTTCAAAGATCCATTTCACATCCGTTAGTTATTCCAACAACAGCCATGCATCACATTAAATATTCATTGCCAGCATCTGGTCAGCTCTGTCTCATGAGATGTCTGTTATTAAAATGATACATGTGTGTGGCCAATAAGTGTAGACAGTCTGACGATGAAATACTTTGTAACACATCCTTGAACAACTTTTTCACAAGCTTGGCAAACCAAAACCCCGGGACTAATGCAGCAATTTGTTTGTTTTTTTTTTAAAAAGTGAAGTGTGTAAAATTGAGCTGATGGTCATCACATCGCACTTTAGCAGCATTTTATACACATACAAACTCACCAATTAACGTTTCAACCACAACATACAGTATAGGGGTTAAAATTTTCCATGTAAAATGCATGTGAAAGGCATGTAATACAACTGGAAAAAATGGACTGGGTAATGTGTTAGAAACAAAAGGATGCCACATGGTTTGATGGAAATTAAAATTTACAACCTACAAAGGGCTGAATTCAAAGACGCCCTGAAAATCAAAGAGAAAAATTGATGCGACAGGCTAGTCCAGGCGTGCCACCGCCTAGCCTGTAGAGGCCTGTTCGCATAACATTCTCCACGGGTTCTCCATGACAAATGATAATCAGGCTCCACGGTGCCAGGCAGTGAGCAAACGTCCCACTAGAGGACATCAGGCCCTCAGGCCACCCTCTGTTTCTCAGTGTTTGGTCAGAGACATTCACACTAGTGGCCTGCTGGAGGTCACTGTGTAGGGCTCTAGCTGTGCTCATTTTCCTCTTTCCACCGGTCCTGCTGATGGGTTAAGGACCTTCTACGGATAGTTGGCTAACTTCCCTTTGTGCAGCTCTCAATCTTGGCCTCTAGTATTCTTCTCCATGGAGGGTACTGCTGCTTGTCGCTGTTCATCTTATAGCCAAGCATCTCAAGGAACATTGTTGCTGTGGTGTAGATCAGCTGGTTGGTTTCAGTGATGGTTGCAGTAGGGACTGTTCCTAATGCTGCATTCACACCTTCTAGTAGACTTTCAGAATGTAATTCACACAGTCTTGGTAATTAGCCACGGAGGATCCAGGTTTCCAGCTTAGCCATGATCTTCTCTTTAAGGTCAGCTACCCTGGCATTCAATGAACCACCTGTTTTTTGGGCTTGGTACCCAATCTCGGAGTGTGGGGATGATGACACCTCCCCTCTGATCTGATGTCTTGGCTCCCCCCTGCTGGCGCATTTGTGTTGTACCTCATTAAGCTCTCAGTTGCAATAGCAGTTGCTTATTGCGGATGTTGGAATACTGAGCTACTTATTTCTATGTTAATCTAGATCATGGGTGTTGAAAAATCCATAGGTCTGACATCCACTTCATGTAGCATTCCAACAGTTCCCTATTTGCATCCCTTGTCCACTTGTGCTGTAGCCTTGTTCCAGTAGCCCACTGCTCATCAGTATGTCCTGGTTCCTCAACACCTGACGCTGACCTTGTTAATCCAGGCAATGTCCGAGCCAGCATGGCTTCAGTTATATCATGTTCATGCTAATGTTCCCAGGTAGGTTTGGGTAGCATGGGGGGCCTAACAGGCAAACCCTTACTGGATGCATGCCCTGGCCGGAATTCAAACCCTGACCTATTGTTCCCTAGAACTACACACTTCATATATATAGATATATATCAACTTGCTGCTGTTAGGTGTATAGGTCTGCAGCATTCTTTTGAGGCAGCCATGGGGCTGGAGTGGTCTTTTGTTACAGTTTCATCTGTTTTTCATTTCTGACTCAGCAATATTTTTACCACATGAATTAAGCTTCATGATTTCCTTGTAGTTTTTGCTTTCCCATGAGGCACCAAGGACACAGCACTGTACATGTCACCATTGTTTCCAGCATTTGATATTACAAAACTCTGACCATTTTCATTGCAGGGACATTTAGCTACTTAAATGTGGTGTGATCTGAAAAAAAGGATCAAACTTTTTCCTGCCAATGCGGCAAAGCTGTTACCAATCCAGAGGTACATCTGCTGAAAGATTTGTCTGAAGCAAATTGGTTTTAATTGTAAAGCTTGCCTCATGAGATGGTATTAAAATGATACATGCAGGCTTTTAATTACTGCTAAGTAATTCCTAATAAAAACCCAACAATTAGGGAACGAGGCTTGTAACTACTAAAGAATATGGGAGAAAGAGCAGAGGGTAGAAAATAAACACAATTAAGGGTTCTATTAACAATGCAAAGACAAAGAAAGAAAGAAAGAAAGAAAGAAAGAAAGAAAGAAAGAAAGAAAGAAAGAAAGAAAGAAAGAAAGAAAGAATGACACTTCTTCCCATAGAAAGGAGAGAGACAGTGATTGTTTTTATTATTCTAGCTCTCGATCACCTCCCCTGGTGCGAAGGGCTGTGGGTAGATGACCTGTTTGGCAACATTGGGCAAAACAATCCATCCTTTCAGTGCATGTAATTCAAGTGGTTTAACAGGGAACTAGACTCTTGTACCTCCTCTAGGCACTTGCTCCAGAGTATAGAAAATCTAGGTCATGACATGAAACTTTGACCACTCGGAAAATGTAAGATTTCATTACGCAATCATTTAAATCAAGGACTCTCTCTCCTTGGGAGAGCTAAATTTGAATTAAAAGTCAGCATCGACTTATTAGGATTTGCCCTTGCTCATCTGGGGGTAGGGCCTATTATTAGCTTTGATTTTCACTTTGAGTCATGTCTCTAACAAAATCCAACATTTGTTTTCATGTTCACCCTGTTTGGTGTCCATCAGCTCCTGGGGGAAACATCTGGCTCTTTATAGCTACTAATTGCTCCACTATGTCCACCAGCTACATATTAACTGTGTCTTTTTACTGTGTGGTGTTGGGCAGGTTATGTTCATTTGGTTTCTCAAGCTTTTCATGCCAAAATCAGCTGTGCTGTGGATATTTCTTTTGTAAAAACAGTGGGACTGAGCCAAAGAGGAATAAAATAGTCCCTAGACTTGAAGGGACCAGCTGGTTGATGATCTGTCTCACATTATTTATAGTCACTTTATTACTGCAACTCTAATAGCTACTAGTTAAAAACAGTGAGTATTAATTATTGTTCAATCTATGGTCTTTGTTGTGTTTTAAAGCTTAAATATAATTCAAAGAGTTCGTTTCTTTGGATATTTATACCAATGAAAAAATGTTAAGGTCTGCATGTGTTATGTTTAAAAACAAAGACAAAAAACAAACTCTTTCAACAGACGTATTTATCACTTCATGAGAACATATTTACTAGACATCTGCAGATATTTTCTGATGATAATCATAATGATTATGCTCTAACTATTACTATTGAGGGAGTTGTGCGATTGTGTAACATCACAGATGACATATTCCTCCCAGACCGCAGCGAGAGACAACCAGATGGTGGCAAACAGCTCATGATTGCATCACAGCTCGTCTTACCTGCTTCCCCTCAGGTTCTTCGTAGCTATGTAAAAGAAAACAAGAGAGTAAATAGATCTGTAGGGATTTAAAAGGGCTTCTTTGACTCTGCAGTGGGTATGTCAAAATGATGACTGTCCAGGGAACAAAGAACAGAGAGCTAGGAGCTCTCTGTAGTTTGACTCAGATTTATTGCAGACGGGCTTTGAAGAAGATGTCAGCCTCATGGTTTGACTGCAACGGTCTTGGCCTCTTTTGGGTTTTGGTTAGTCATCTTTTAATGTGCCCTGGACACTAAGTAAAGAACAGTCTGTGAATACTGTTTGATGAAACATTTGGAAACATGATTACTTTGTTTACAACTGTATGGATATATACTAGTGATAATCATGCATGGCTATCACCAGTATGTGTTTTTTTTCCCCATCAGCCTTCTTCTTGTGAACATAATATCTGAGTAATGCCTTGATTCCAATTTGCCACAAAATTCCAATTTGGACTCAGTGATGATGAATTAATTCAAATTGGGTGGTTCATGGGTCAAAATTATTATAGTTATAGGGAGCTAGTTTGTCTTTTTGTCTCATTTTGACTTTTTGATTTTAAGTCCGTTTAGTTTCAGTTAGCTTCCAGAGTGGGTTTGCTTGTTTCAGTTTTGTTTTTACAGTTTGAAAATGTTTACTTTTAGTTTTGCCCTTAATTTGTTTCCGTGTTAGTTTTAGCCTTTTTTTAAGTATTATTGTATTTAGGGCATGTGCCAGAGGCAAGATTTAGGAAAAATCAGTGTAAGTATTATAATAAAAACACAGAATTTATTGAAAGCCACTGACTCACAGTCTTGTAGACATCCAAAGTCTCAGCAAACATGTCCATTAAAAGCCTCATCAGACAAATTTGTTAGTTTGTTTTCTATGTTCACCAAACAATTTCAGTCAGTTTTCATTAGTTTCAAAACTTTATTTATTTGAGTTAACTATAACTAAAAGTAAAAGTTAGGGTCACGAAATGTGTTTATGGCCTTAACTAAAAAAATGCATGTGTTACTTAAACTAGGTACAAAAATAGGTCACTGTGACCTTACATCTGAGCCTTGGGAATGTCGGGCATTAATGTAGGAAATCCTAGGTGGGACAAATTGTTGACTGGACTCAGTGATGAACTTTTTTAAAAAAATTCTGGCCAGGTACTGAAATAAATAATTTCTCCTAAATCTTTAATAGGATAAAATGCATCCAAATGTTCTGCGAAACATAACAGCCATTATCCATAGACATAAAGTTTCAGCGTTGCGATGGGAGTACGACGAAACAAGAAGTGTGGACGTTCAACTTTAAATAGAAGAACAACTGAAGCACATATATGACTAGAAATAATATGGAATTGTATAGCCTATTGTACCTGATATCTCCTCTTTCTCAAATAATTCCAGTGAATGTACGTTTCTTTCACGTTCTGGCAGCGAGCCCACTGACTGTTAAACTTTATCCTGTTCTCTCCTGTTAAAGCAGTCGCACACCTTGCATCATTACAATCTGCATCCATTCTTATTTTCACAGCTCAGTTACATCACAGCAGCTCACTGTGAAAAGTTTATACAAGATTTCAGAAACAATCACAAAATAACTGATGGTGTGATCCAGTTGTGCTGACATCAGTGCCACTTTCTTACACAGTAACTGGGATAGGCTAGTGTCTGATTCAAGGTGACTCATATTTTCAGACAGAGCTCCACATGTCTCCGGTTGTCTCAAAGACACATTCCCAGGAATGTCTATGAGATCATCCCCTCTATGGCAGAAAAATCATACTCTAGCTCAGTGACTCACTTTGTAATTGGCTGGGGAGATGAAGGAATCAAAAAGTGGGGCAAAGAGGATACTAGAATATCAACTGACAGATGGGATTGATTGTTTCCGCTAGAGAGGCATTCAAATTACAGCATAACATCTTTATTGTGACTCTATGATAATCTGACTATACAGCTTTTTTCTTAAGACCTTGATCTGCACATTACAGACTTGCCTTAGTTTTAGGTGCATGCGTTTGTTTGTTTTTCAATGTCACACAAGCACCTATTGGATGAATTATCATGAAATCTGGTACATGGCCTTTCCTCAGGATAAACTGATACAAGCACCATCAAAAGACCAAACTATCACTCTGTCAAAGACTTTGGGTTATTACCAAAGATAGCTGAAGTGCATGATGACAGAATTATTTCCATGGTTTAGAAAAACAACTTAACAACATCTAGCCGAGTGAAGAACACTCTTGAGGAGGTAGGCATATCATTGTCAAGGTCTACAATCATGAGACGCCTTCGTGAATGTAAATAGAGGGCTTACAACAAGGTACAAACCACTGGTTACACCCAAGAACAACAAGGCCAGATTAGACCTTGCCAGAAAACATCCAAAAGAGTCCGCACAGTCTCTTTTCATTCTTTCTTTGGATAAATGAAACCCAGATTGATTCATACCGGAATGATGGGAAGATAAACTTATGGAGAAGGAAACAGTCTGTCAAATATGGTGGAGGCAATGTTATGGCATGGTCGGGTATGGCTGCCAGTGGAGCCAGGCCACTAGTGTTTATTGTGGTGTGACTGCTGATAGAAGTAGCAGGATGAATTATACTGTCTGCTCAGATTCAGCCAAATGCTGCAAAACTGATCACACAGTGCTTCACAGTGCAAATGGATAATGACCCAAAGCACACTGCAAAAGCAACCCAAGAGTTTCCGAAGGCAAAGAAATGTGATATTCTTCAATGGTCAAGTCAGATCACAACACAACAGAGCGTGCTTTTCAGTTCACTGAAGGTGGCTGCTGTAAAGGCCTGGCATCACAAGGTCGGGTCGGAGGCTTCAAGCAGTCATACTGCAAAGACTGCAAACGATTTCATCCAAGTATTAAAAACAATATTCACACAATTGTGTTAGTTTGTTCAATTAATTTTGAACAAACTCATTTTTCATTTCTGAAAATTGGAGACTGTGTATAAAAATGTTTGCAAATCCTAAACGGTCACTGAAAAAAAACTTTTTGTAAAACCCCCTGAACTGAAACTGAAAGTCTGCACTTCATTCACATTTGATTTAAAATCCCAAACTACTAAAATTGTGCCTTTTCCCAACAAATTATGGCTTAAAGTAGTCTACTGGAAATTATATGTGTGACTATAACTCATATAAATCAAAAAAGAGATTTTGAGGTAAAAGTAGTTAAAAGCAGAAAGTAGATTAAAGTCTTACCTTGTAAGTTCACTGGGGGTAGAGGGAACAGAAGAGAATGAATGAGAAGTCATGCGGGACAGGAAGCACACACCTCAGACTTATTCAGTTGATGATGGGATACATACTATGCTGAGGCCATTTACATTTGCACGCTTTAAGAAAAAACACTACCTCATATTCGACATAGCAGCACCGAAAGTCTCCCCCCTGCAGCAGCCACGACGCCCAGCGTCGTCCCCTCCCACTCTTTCGGCTATAGACCGGGCGAAGGCGGGCACGACAGCCCGTCGTCCCACGTACGGAGGACGGCTTCGTTATTTAAACTTGAATCAGGAGCGGAGGAAAGTTTTAAGCGCCGGGACAGCGTTGCCTGAGCAGCTAGGCTGTGGCTAGTTCAAGTTCCCTGTTTTTATCCGTATATCGAGGAACCGCGGACATTTCCCTTTCTCAGCCTGCCTGTCATCTGTCTCTTATTCTCTCGCAGTCTTTATCATGACCCAGACCGTGACACTAAAAGGGACCCTCTCCCTGGGGTTTTCGGCTGGTTGGAGGACGAGATTTCAGCACCCCGTTAACTATCTCCAGGGTAGGTAGTGACTTTGTTGTCTCTTGCTCATTCATTGAGCCGTGCGAACAGACGGAGGGTATTTGGCCGTTGTAAGTGATGTAGGAAAAAAAACAAAACAAACAAATCTAAATCGAGTCAGGTTGGAAGTTGCTCAACAGGTCTCAAAGGTCTGCTATCCCTAACGACTGTGTATAAACAGCAACTTTACTCTAAAAGCAGACAGATGGGGCCGTCTAATTTCTGGCAGCTGAAATTGCCAGTACGGTTTAGTGAGTCATTGCAATTGGCCGACCATCAGTTATAGACGTTCACAATCATCAGTCTCAACATAAACAGAAAGAAACAACACGGGGCTATATTAATATAGTGTAGAAAGAGCATTTTATAATAGTAAAATTGAGGATAGCTCAGGCCAGTGAGTTTACCCTTCATATTAATATAAACTCAGTGACTTAAATACTTAATACCTATATATAAAATTGTGTATTTTACATTTTAATCAACTGACAACAACTCTCCTGTTTGTTTGTTTTTTTGTTTTTTTTGTTTTTTATTAACATGTGTTTTTAACGAGATGTAATTTGGAATTTGCATTAGGGTTTATTTTCTATTATCATATTCTATTATTATGTTATTATAATATACTATATTAATTAATCACTATTGATAGAATTTGTAGTAGAACTAGTAGTAGTACTAGAAGTATTGATGATAGTATTCGCAAAGCTTTATGAACTTCCCTGACCCTCACAATATGGGTCAAGAGTCAGTGTGCTGGCAGTGGATCTGGCAGTAGCCAAAGGTTCATCCTGGCCAGGATAAACACAGCCTGGTGCTGCTGCAGGCCTTACAGAAGGGACACAGGGGAGGTGCTGACATTTGTTTTTCATCAGAGCTCGCTGGTGTTGCTGAGGGATTCCAGGTGTTGTGCTCAACTGTATCACAAGCCCCAAACCGACCTTTTAAATACAGAGCTCCAGCACTTCAGACTGGAAGTGCAGATTTTTGACTTACGGCAGTCGATAACCAACTTTGAGAGAAGCAGATGATCCCCTGAAGGTGACCCAAAATGCTCTTTTTTTTAAAAATTTATTTAATATTCTCTTTAAAAAGAAAAGAGGCTGCAATACAGTGATGTGGCTACTTTGACTTGGAGTGTGTTGTAAAACTGTACAAATTAACTTGCTAACTTGACACTTTCAGCTCTGCAAATCACTTTAAAAGGTAGTTGAACTCTACAGCTTAAAACAAACAAACAAAAGTCAGTCAATCATGATATCAGCAAATGCACACACCTTACTGTGTCTTCTTTGGGAAGCATCCAGCATTCTGTGGACAGAGTACCAGCCTTAATCTTTATGCTTCATTTTTATCTCTTTTGAAACCAGCATAATGGCCAAGACAGTAATTCACTTGGAAAGGAAGAGAGTCAACAGCTTATTGCAACCCTCTTGTGTTGTTTAGAATAGTTCAGGGGCATCTCAGGCTTTCCAGTGCATGCCTAACATCTTAAATAATTTGTTCAGCAAGCAAGTTGTGGTTTTCAGTGCAATTAATCACACAATTTCTTACCAGATTAATCTGTGCATGTATGTGTGGGTGCCAATATAAAAATGGCATGGCATGCATTGTGAAAGAGTTTCATAACTCTGTGGTGATGGCATCAGTGAAATTAATTACAGGTTATGTTTTACAGACAGTTACATAGCAGAGATGGCAATAAAAACCAGGGCTCACATGGAAGAGCTGCTCGCAACAGTAATGGGGGATTTTTGGATAACTCCAAAATCTTGGCTTGAAATTTAGACAAGGAAACAGCTGCTGAGATGTAAGCATATTTAGCCAAATATGTAATATCAGAGGCATAAATACAAAGTGTTGTGGCAGAAAGTCTCATGGTTATGGTGCACTTAAAGACTTTCTTTTGCTTTCTGTCAATCTTTACAAAGCTCTTCAATGTCCAGTTGACAACACTGGCTTTGAAAAATTAGCATAAAAAGTGTTTTAATAACAAAACTTGGTCATTCAAATTCAAGGAGATGTAAAAACCAGAAATGTGTGAACCTGATTCTCTACCTGGGATCCTCTAGGAATTTGTGCGTGAAGTGATTCATTGCCGCTGATGTACAGGGGTATCTCGTAAACTTGCAGTTCACATACTAGTTGCATTCTTGCTGCACGCTGCATGCCCAAGACGGCAATTTGAATGCACAGAACGGTGACATAGAAAGAGTTATAGAGGAAGACCATGTTTGTCTGTGTGTGTCAGAGAAAGACACTTCATATTGTGCAGTATCCAGAACGCCTCCTTGGAGGCTATTTAAGCACCGTGTAAGCACTGCACAAGCCAGAATATTCAGAAAGTTGATGGTGTTGCCAAGAAAAGAAGAGAAGGCCGAAGATGAGACCTAAATATTTGCTGGTTTTGAGTGTTATATTATTTTACACATCCCTCCTATGGTCTGATGTCTTTCAGCATGTATAAAAGTAAATGGCATTCAACACCTGCACTGTGAAAGTCATAAATACCAGAAAACAAGTTATGATGGCAGCAGCTGGGTGTTTGCGTAAGGTGATAATCTTCCAGGATAAGCTGATTAGTCCTCTGCCAGCCTTTGAGGACTCGAGCCTATTAATGGGATGCCTGTTTGACTCTAGAAACATTTGCCCTGATGTTATGTGTGGGCATGGTGGGCCAGGTTATCAAATGGCTTGGTGTGAATGAGAGACAAGTAAAGAAATACTGATATCACTGCAGAAGCATTTAGAAACAACATGTTGAATGTGGAAGCTGTGCTATAAACCCTTTTGCAATTCAGTGTCAAAGTCACTTCCAGACAGAAGGTGACGCAGGACACTTGTCAGATTTGCCAGCTGGAAAACAGTCACCTTCCTGGAGAAGAATTCACAGCCGAGTGTTGGATGAATAACGATCCAAGCAGTGCACAGACTCCCTGAGTTCCTTCTTTATGCTCAACCTGCTGCACGGCCTGCAAGATCAAGTTTTTATAAAGTCCAAACTAGAGATTTGGTTTTTGTTCATGAATGTCAAAGCCTGATTCTGATTGTCAAGAGTAGGGTTAGTTAGGGTTAGATGAGATGTCCACTCTCAGAAAAACCTACACTATATGAACTGGAACTAGTCACTTTCTGTCTTTGTGGCTGATGTTTGTTGACTTTAAAAAATGAGGGACATAGAGAAAATCAGTCATACACTGCATCATCACTTGCTTGCTCTCTGCTACACTATCAAGTTTCCACTAATCATTTTTTTCTGCTATTTCTGGAATATTATAGAGCATATCTTTAGTTAAAGTGGACTAAATTGTGGGACAACACGATTCAACCAAGTCATGTTGTCCCACAGTTGTTATGCTGCTTGATAATGGCACTGGAATCACTGAAAATGAATTAAGAACAAATACAATTTGAGTGCATTGCAGGTATACAGCACGTGACCTCAACTCCATGTGTACCCTTTGAACTCTCACTGTATATCTGTGACATAGCAGAGACAGGACATGTGACCTAAAGCCACATGGGTTATTTCTCGGACACTGCTGGTTATAATAATCAGCTTTAGGCTGCTGCCTGGCAGTCTTTTTTCTCTAGGCTAGAATTACAGATGCTGCATTTCCACAACAAACTGAGCGACACATAACAAATGGATACCCTTGAAGATTTTCCTGCTGTCAGTGAAGCTGCTGAGCTCTTGAAACAGTAATGCAGAGGGAACAATGAGAGTCCTTGGGTGGTTTCTGAGTTTTTCCTGTTCATCTGGTTATCTGATGTATGAAAGTGGCTTTCCATGATTGTTATTATGATATTTCTGCTGCAGTTAGACTTTAAGTGTTCTCTAGGGTCAAAGATTTTGAAAGGAATCTTCTGTTGGTCTCACGTTCATGTAAAATATGCCGAAGCATCACATGGTGAAAGGAAACTTCCGGGAAAGAACACCACATGTGCAAAAACCAGTCGGTCTACTAATCAGCTTACAAATCAGCTTAACGGGGACTGCTGTTGATACAGAGTACCTCTGCCATTCTTGATGCACTTCAATATATTACAAACTTCAATTAAGTCAAGCGGCTCTCCCATTTTCTTAGATTCTCATTGAAGTCTGACCCTACATCTTTAATCATCAGCTGCAGTGTTGCTTTTTGGTCTTGGCAGGTTGAGTCTCTTTGTTTGAGTGTGAATAACACACACCAGTTGGAACCTCACACCCCAGGCTATGTATTGGCTTTCCAAGGTCATAACCATGGTTCCTATCACAGGTCCAACAAGAAAACAAAGGCCTGACACATTGCCAGGAATTATTCTCTCTGTTGCTGAGACGTACGACTCGCGCTCCCGCCCAGCACAGTGTCTCTGTGGAGTTAATACATGAGTACAGCATTTGAAAATGACAAGCCCTTCTCATTTAAGCGTTGATCTGATGATTTGCAGGTGAGGAGACATTTAGATAGCAAGCTCTGGGTGAAACTTCCTCAGATAAACACAACTGCTGCTTCAGCAGTATTTTAAATGGCTATAATTCATTGTGAGTCAGATCTAAATACACAACCCTTTAACATTTGGTGGATCAAAATAACAGTGCTATGAGGCAAACTTCTTTGTACTGTGAACTAGCTTACCGATGTTTTCGCTTTCAGAACAGAAGCAATAGGGAAGCGTAACCTAGGCAAAAAAAAATCCATGCACATCCTCAGCACAAAGTGGGGCACGTGCTGAGCCGGAAAAAATGTATCATCACAAGAAAAACATAACTTTTTTTTTTTTTTTTTTTAAAAAGAGAATTTTTATCAACTGTTTGATCTATATAAGAAATGGTTTTGTGACCAACAACATGCGAGCTAAGATGGTGCTGTCTTGTTTTCCTGTCTGATGGCGAGCAGGTGTGCTTGGAATGTTACACACTACCAAGATGCAATAAACAGGTAAAAAAAATGGAGCTCTGCAGTGTGACAGCTATTAATGCTTCGCTTGACAAAATCTAACTTCTCTTCAATTAAATAACGCTTACTTATTGTACATTCTATATTTTTCTACTAAAGCTGAAAATTCTTCAGTAATTTAGAAATGTTGATGCAAATTTTAAGCTGTTCCCAAAGAGGGAGCATTAGTTAGCAGAGCAAAGACATATTAAAAATGCCTGCCTAATTTTTTCTTGGTTTGATACAAATGGTTTTAAAAATTCTTACAAAAGTCTAAAAAGTAAAAAAAAAGAACAAAAAAGGGGCAAGATTTGAAACCACCTAAAGGAGTCCCTGTAGGCCACTGCACCTTATTTCCTTATTTCTCTTTATTCTGCTCTACCTAGTCTGAAAAATTTTCCAATGACCGAATACAGAGCCAGGTCATTAAGAGTTTATTTATCTTTAAGACCATTTGAATTACTATATACTGAACTGATACTATGGTCTTTTTGTTCAATGCCCCCCACCCCCTCCCCCATCCCAAATCCTGTCTTGGTCTAGGCAAAAATACCTTGACAAGAAACACACACAAAAACAGTGTTAACCAGTCAGACTACTTAACCCTGAAGCTGAAGTCAGACTTGAGTGTGAGTTTCGATGGAGCGCATACAGTGCAGTAATGTGCAAATACACATACACAAACATTCGCACATTTACTCCGTTCTTTCCTGTGTTCTCAGCCCCACAGCTTTTCTTGAATACATGTCCACAGTGAAACCACACTCCAGCATATTCACCAAACCTCAGCGTGCCACATGATGACTCTGTGTGACATGAGGCTGTCATTTGCTAACCGCTGTATCTGTTAGCATTTAACTGTGTCACTGTTTGTGGAGTAGCCTCTTATGGGAATGATGTGAATGTTTAGATTGTCTAATAACCAGTTGCTAAAGTTTCTTTACGCACTGTCAGTGCTCCCTCAGATCTATCATGACTGCCTGTCTTATGCTCGAACACCTTAAGTGACCTTGCTGCAGTAAGAAGGATCGCGTTTCTCGCTACTTGACATGCATTGTACCAATTTCTTTGACCTAATCTGAGTTGTTCTTTACAGATAATTTAAAAAAAAGTGAGAGAAAAATATGATTGCTTGATTGTGATTGGATCGTGAACAAAAAAACAATTTTTTTCTGATGTATTACTAGTTCACTCACTGCCTGGGCAGTCTCTATGTGTTGCAGGTTTCACCATACTAGCATGTTTTAACAGCTCCACATCCGCATGTATCAAAGCATCAATCACATTGTATCAACATATTTCAACGTAATTGTCTGAGGTCCTGGAAGCTTTTTCTCACTTCAGCTTTCCCCTTTAAAGATGATAACCTTGTGGGTAACTCAAATGGGGGTGATCAGTTCAGCACACGTAACGAGGTTCTTATGAGTGTTTTTGACCAAAAAGCCTTTAACAGTTGGTTAGTGTTGTGATGCTTTTCTAAATGTAACCAAGTGGTTTTGTTGCCTAAAAGTTTCAAACTTGTGAAAGAAGAGCAACATTGACCTCAATAATAAAGACAAAAAAACACTAATTATATTAAGTCATCACTGACTTTGGGTCTCACAACGTAAATCTCAGTCTCCTGGGTGAAAATCCTGCATTTGATCTGACATAATTTATAGAAATTGAAGTCTAGCAACTAACAAAACTATTATGATTCATTCACTATGCTGCATGGCCTGACCCTGAGGTGACGTTACTCTTTGTTTCTTAGGGTTGCATGATCTTCATTCCACTATGACATAACCCAGGCATAAACCGAAGACACACACAAACATCTGACATGAATTCTCACAGGGGAGGTCGTGCTAAATGACAGGGGCAAACTATAACCTCCAGTTAGTGTCTCTCAAAACAGGCACTGACAAACAAGATTTTTTTTAATGTTTCCAGCCCCAAGAAAAGACTTGCTTGTGCTTTTGCTTCTTTGAAAGGATCTATCTTGCATTTACATAACTTAGATTATAATTTCTCAGTTGTTTATGCCAGGTTTCTACAAGAAGCCTTTTATAAACAGTGTAAGCTTAGGTGGGTTTGCTTTTCCCAGAGACTCACCGACACACACACACACACACACACACACACACACACACACAAACCTACTCATACTCCCCACAGTGACCGCTCAGTTTACCGGAACTGAGTCAGGGACACTGGGCAGTCAGAGGCTGTAAATTAGGAATTCTGCATCTGAACCACACAGCTCAGCTATTAGTGTTTCATGGAGCGTAAACTTGTATGCGTTTGCTCTTAAAATGCTCCTCCCAGTTAGTGAGCCTGCTTCTCTTTCACAAGCAACTCTGTTTGGATTCTGTTTATTATTCCAGAATTTTAACCACTCGTATCTTTATTTAGCTTTAATCAGATTACTGAAAAGTGTTCGTGAAAAAGTGTTAGATCAAAGTTTTTGGGTTCCAGAGGCAATATATCTTAAGGTGCTGCTGTCAAGGCAGTAGGCATTATAAGAGGGTGTGGAGTTAGGCAGTGAGTACTCTGGTATGAAGATGAATGAGCTCAAAGAGTGATCCACTCACAGACTTGCATGATGAAACAAAGATGAGTCACAGACCCTTGATGTATAGGGGGTGTAATAACAGGAGACCTATCCAAAATCCTCTGTTCCCATATCTGCTTATTCTGATAAAAGATTTAATATGCTGCAGATTACAGCTCTTAAGCTTGGCTCATAATTTATTTTGGGTAATAAGGCTGGCAGGCGAGTGTGTGCTCATGCACTGTGGCTTTTTTAGTTAATCTAGAGGAAACAGGCCATTTTTCTTCTTCCTCCTGGGACCAATCTTTTGGTGAAAGAGTAGTAATGATTTCAGTCGACCAAGATTTTGCTTGGTTGACTACAGCCCTAGCGATCCGCAACTGGAAAAAGCAAGTCCAGATAATACAAAAATGTAACATATTATTGCTCAATATTCCTCAAAACAGTGTGACTACAGAAATTTCATCCAGCTGCAGGAATCTCACGTTTAACGGTTGGGGAAAATACAGGCAAACTAACAGCCATGCAAGTCACCGCTTCACAGCACATTACACATACAAAAAGTGCAGAGTCGTGATGACAACTGTTCAATTTTCATTATGATTTTTGTTTCACTATTTCACTATAAAAGAATTTTTGATTTGATTTGATTTTTGCTCTGTAGCCTGCCAGAGGACAATGACTTATTTTACTGCAGAGGAAATAAGCTGCAGTTTTTTCTCATTAAATGTCAGAGAAAAGCATATGATCAGTCAGAGCCACATGTTTGTGTGTGTGTAATAACGGAAAATTGATATCATATGTTACTGCCCTCCCCCTTGCTCCCTGTGGGGCTCACCGAGCAGGAACGTTTTGGGAAGGAAAGATCACAGAGGAGAACCTGCTCTCTCTAACCCTCGAAAGAAAATCTGTGTTAAAGAGGTCGGGACATGCTTTGCAGAAAAAAAAAAGACAAAAAGAAATTCATTAATTAAATAAAGAACTCATTACACAGATGCCTGGAAATGACTCTTACATTACACAGATACATTGTTGTTCAAGGTTCTTGTGCAAGCCCTCTTAAAAGTAACAGTTTCCAAGACTTGAAATTGTTCACTGTTTCAGCTTCAGCTGATTATAAAATTACCCCCCCCCCAACCCACATATGTGGCTTAGCAATGTTTCTGGTGGAAACCCTGATATAGATAGTCTTTAATTTACTGAATTTCAAAAGGCCAGGTATATAAAATGTCACAGTTCCTTCCGGGAATTTCACCACCTTTAAAACTGAGAAGACCTTTTGCTTGTCATTGTTGAAGCCTTTTGACAATGTAAACTTGGAGTGCTGCCCCAGGCACTGTGACATAAATCAAAGGAGAGCTCGCATGAGTTGACACTCCCAGGCTAATTCTCTTTTTCTTTTCTTTCTTTCTGTTTTTCCTCACCAATAGTTTGAAACCACTTATAATGGCTCCTTTTTTTTCTCTTTTATTTACTTGGGTGTGCTTGGATTGGTTTGTGTGTGTGTGTGTGTGAATCTTTAGGTGACACCAGGCAGCAAGGCGGCCCAAGGTGACCTGTGTCCAGGTGACATCATCCTGGCTATCAATGGAGACGCAACAGAGCACATGACTCACATGGAGGCTCAGAATAAGATCAAAACCTGCACTCAGCAGCTTACACTCAGCATCAGCAGGTATGAAAACATGAGACTACCCTCACCAGAATACTGGTGTGCTCAAACCATAAATTGACCTGCTGACCCAGACTCTTAGTTATGTGAATAATGGTGTTTAGGGCTGCAAATCATCGTCGAAAAGAAAAGTGAAGTTTTTAAGAAAAGAACGAAATATGTACGAAATAGTCGTTAATATGCACATGCACCAGCTGTACATTAGTTTGCTGTAAGCCAGCTATAGCCGTGTGGCACCTGTGAGTTGTGTTCCTGTGATACACTGTACAGTCAGCATATTTGCCATGAAGGGTGACCTCATTGGAATTTTAAGGTTCAGAATAATTGGATCTCAAGAAATGTTGAGCGTTCTAATCGTTCGTCACCGCTTTGAACATTACAAGAGGCAGCTTGTGGGTTTTGCTCTGAGGCTCATTAAGAGAATTGAGTTGAAAACCTTGACAGATTTTTTTTTTTAATGACTAAGGTCATTTACGGCCTCCCGTTCAGAAAATATATTGCTTCTGTTTGTGACTGGTCTGTTCTGCCTGGCACTGTGGAGTCACAGTGACAGATGATGGGTTTACAGCAGTTAAAATGATCAATTTGCTGCTCCTATAACGCACTGTCAAAATCAGTGAGGCTTGTACATACAGTGAGTCAAACAGTGATCTTTTCAAATGGACTTGTGCTTCATGAGCTGGAAAATGATCTTCAGCTCTTCAGACTGATTTTCGACCTGGTGTGTGAGGATGAATGAACTGACCTCAAGTGAAGGTCAGCAGTGACAAGTTTCTGTCAACATAGCAGAAAAGAGATCATCCATCTGAACATTTAATGAAGGAGTGGGGTGGGAGGCAGGGGTAGGCCAGGGGTGGTTGGAGGTTAAAACCAAGGAAAATCTGAAATGTCTTTTTCTTCCCACATTTCTGTTAGATGGTTGCTTTGGGTTGCCAGAGTACTGGAAAGTGTAGAGCGAATCTGGCAACCTCTAAATCCCATCTCCTCAGATGGAGAACACTGTGTGGTTTCAGCCTCAGTTACAAGTGACAACTGCCAACTGGTGCTTCAGCTCTCTCCTTTTAGGGCAGCAGACAACTCAGTCTCTCTCCCTCTCTCTTTTCCTCTGTCTGGTTTGAAACATGAGGTTAACTTGCAGATGGAGTTTGAACAAGAATTACTCCTGAAGTAATAAGACCTGTCAGAAAAGACACAAAGGAACTCTAAATATATAGTTTTTTTTTTCTGCCTAGGTACTGTATGTCTTTTACAGTATCCACCCTAGCAATAACAACCCCTCCTCCGCCCCCACAGCCTGTAGTAAGAACCATCTACCCATATATCAAGCTGAGCAACTAAGCGTTAAGTGGTTTGTCCACAAAGGGATTGTAAATTTATTTGAGGATACATGAAATAGCATACTGCGCAGAGACTGACAGAGATCATCGGTAGGTGTGGGAGCAAAAAAAAAAACAAAGGCCACTCCCACTGTTTTACTGGCACCCTAATGTTCCCAAATTCAGCCTAAACGTTCCCTGAAAGTAACCAGAAGTGTTCAGCACAGTAAAGAATGTAAGAAGTAATTTAGTCATTTAGCTTGATAAAAAGCAGGAGCATTTCAGGGTGATGGGACCCAGTGTGTGGTAGAACAGATTCCACTAGCTGAATCTTTGCCTCATGTTCCTTCTTTTTTTCCTGTTTGTTTTACCACGTTGGCGTAGCTGCAGGACATTTACAATGGCTGTCAGATTTTAGATGCTATTTTCATGGCAGCACCCAAGTTTTACACATTCCCAGTGTTTTGCAGAACACATTTGGTGTTTGGAAATACTGGAATCTTGGCCATTATTTAAATAGATGTTATGGTTAAACATTTTAATAGATGTGGCTGAGGTTAAAATTCTTTTTGGTGAGTGCAATGGTGTCTTTTTTTTTTTTTTGAGTACAGCACAAAACACGTGCCAAAATCATTTTAAATTCAGTACGTATTGTAGGTCTACTCTAAAGGTAAATGAGGGCAAAATGCTTGAGCTGGCACTTTTAAATTACACACACAAGTGGTCCACAAGATACAGCCATGCTTCTTCATCAATCCTTAATTCCCTTTTGCCCTGATAAGATAGCAGTTGGACACGGGGCCATATAATAAGAGGCTGGACAAGGCTAGCTGCTGGAATGTGACCTTTGTGCTGTTATTGGTTGAATAATTACAATGTGAGCTGCCCTTCTGCTGAGCAGGAGAAGGGCAAAGCAAGTCTGAGAGATAGGCATGCTACTTTGGCTGCGGTACACAGTGCTGAAATGAAATGCTGGTGAAGTGGTGGCAGCACTTTAGGATTGTGAGATAGAGACTTGAGAGCAGACAAGCAGGGGTGTTAAAAGTTAGTGTGAATGTGAAAACGAGGTCGTGGGGAAGTAACAGTGAGAGAGAAAGAGACACTAAAGCAGTGAGCGGGGAAGTTAGAGCCAAACAAAAGAGCAGTGACTCAGTGAGAGCAAGAGCGAAATCCACATGGCCTCTTCGCTTCCAAGGATGCTTTTTTACAGCCACTATTTTTTTGTTTTGTGCATTGCTGGCAATTCAGTTAAACAGATAAAACAGTGTAGCTCAGTTTCTCTGCCTCAGATAGAGAACGTGCAGCCCCACAAGTTTTGAAATATTCCATTTGATTTTAATCTCTGTTTTTTCATCTGTCTGAGAGAGTGACCCTGCAATCAAGTATTTACTAGTTGGCAATGCTTTTTAAAAAAAACAAACAAAAAAATTTTTTATTTTGAAAGTGGTCACTGGCTTATCCCACCATACATTTTGCTACTGGCAGGTTGAAAGGGTCAGTCTTGTGGTGGTCCACAATATCATTCAAGTGCCTCATGGAACTGGAGTTTCATCACAAGATGAGGGACTCACTGGAGAGGCAGCTGATTATTATGCTATGTATTTGCCTCAAAGTAGACCTATAATTGCATGAATCAGTCACTGTGTGCTGTCACTGTTTCCCAGGAAAAATGTGGTGTAAGGCATAGTGTTAATAAACAGCATCAATCACTATGACAACAAACAAAATAGAGCTAAAAAAAAATTCATCAACAGGGAAAAATGTTGCCAATAATGCCAAGAAACCCACAGAAGTAAACCATACAGAACAAATCACAAATATTGGATTGAAAACTGAACAAAAAAAAAAAAATGTCCCAGATTTAGTGAGCTACAGTATAAAAATCAGCCACATGGTAGTATATTCTCTGGCTGGTGAATAAGGTTCATTTGTTGAGGTAAGATTTATCCCGACAACGACGATGTAATGTTCATATGTAAAAGATGTCTGTCATTTATTGCAAGAGATTTAAAATATGGGCTTTTCAGTTTATTGGAAACACTCTTCAGTTGTGGGCTATAGAAATAACTGAGGATTATTTAATTGTAACCATTCATTTTGGAGTCAATGGCTGCAAACGGGAGTGACTCGAAGAGCCCATGCTGACTCACTAGAAAATAATATTTTAGAGGACAGCAATTCTCAGCCCTCATTAAAAGAGTTCTCCATAAAATACTCCAAACAGTCACGAGAAACAGGAGACCTGTAATTTTGTGCTGCTGCCGATGGACAAATATATGAGTCTACACGTCTGCTGCGAACCAAAATTACAGTACGCTGCATGCATCTGAGCTTGAGGTCTTGTGTAACACAAGAATCCTTCTTTCTAATGTGTTTGCATTTATAACTTTCATAGCCCCCATTTTTCATCATTTCTATTATGGAGCATTTTTAAGAGCACTCAGCATCAGGGGCCTCTTGTTAGGTGCCCCTTGGAACTCAGGAAAGCTGAATTAGATGTAAAGAGGCATTATGGGAAAGACGAGACGAGAAGCTCTAGTTGTTTGCGTAGAATTTTTTTTCACTTTGAGGAAAATTTTGTGTTTGAGCGCTATGTAGAATTTGTTTTTATCCTGAATAATATCTGCTTTTAATACAGATATTGATTTAACTTCTTTGCCCTTAAGTATAACTAAATGTAGTGCAGGTAACTTTGGACATCCCCTGGTTTAATTTAGTGCCATTTTCATATAATTCTTAATGTTGGGACCTTATTTGTACCAACACAGACAAATCTAATGCTTTCACACTTATGCTGTGTTCCGTGTACCTCGGAAGTCTGATACCAGAGCTGGGAATGACATCACTCCTGAATTGAGCATGTTCCGCTAAAGCATGGAAAAACAGGCTTCTTAGCAAGGTAGAGACATTCATGCATCACCAGCAATATAGCACATAGAACCTGGTCAGTGCTCTGCATGTGGCTTATGTAGTGAATTCCAAATACACAACAGTGGCAATACTGTATTAAAGGTTTTACAGTTTACGTTCACAGCTGCCATCTTGGATTGTTAAGTCGGGGTAGGTGGGGCTGCTTCGATGATGACCATGAAGGCTGTAGCAATCAAATTTACATCATTTTCATACTGATCAAGCCTTTCATTCTGCCCCCAAATTCTGGAAGTGTCCTCATTTATTACATCACTGCAATATTTTACTGAGATGTTTTGAGCAGTCTATCACCCCTCTAAAGAAGAAAAATTGCACTGAAATGGAATGCAGCCCACAATTAATGTGTGCTCTTGTGTATTTCTGGCATCATCTTAGCAGAAATATCAGTTAAGGAAGAGGAATGATTAGAGATTGAATGAAGTGTATAAAGTGGCGAGAAGAAAAAAGAACAGAGGGAATATTAGGAATTTTAAAAAGGCATGACATGGACAAGGAAGCAAAGAAGGTACTTCGAGGTCAACACTTAAACAAAGCTTTCCATTTTCCAGCAGGCCTGTCAGTGCTCCACTGTGAGGCAAAACAGCCTTTCAGGTTTTTCTTAGTTCCTTGTGTTCAAATGGAGTTGTGTCATCTCATCGTAGAGGAAAAATGGCTTATATCGCCTCCGCAGACATGTAGTGTCCAAGTTCATGTAACGTCAGAGGACCTGGACAACTCATGAGGCCCATTTTGGAGTTTGTCATGTCTGCTTTGACCAGACATAAATAGAGTCTGTGAATACATGAACCAGCTGTTGAGGAAAGCTTCTCCTTGCATCTCCATTTTCTCATACTTGTTCATTTTTTAACCTCTGAATTCCTTATCATCCCCGTCCATGGCCTGTCTTTACCGTGCTGTTATCTCCCTCTCGAGTCCCACTCGACTATTTCACGTTTCTTTTTATAGCTTAATTTTTTTTTTTTCCTTTTCCGTCTCTTCCATGAAGCCTTCTCCTCCCTGCAGTTTCCCTCTTTCTGCCAGAGCTTATTGGAGAGCGTCATTTGGCTTCAGATGTCTGGGAGACAGATGAAGGTGCTTGGGATAGTTTTCCACTATTGGTCAGGCTGTTCGGAAAGAGTCGTGCTGGGATGGCAAGTTAAATGTGCTGAAAAATGAGTCATGATGCCTGTGCTGTATGTGTAAATCTGACTGTGTCTTGTTCTGCTATTCTAAAACATCTTCTGAAATATATATGCCCCTCTGCACTTATTTTGACCTGTCAACATAAGAAATCAAATTTGGAATTAGGTTCAGGCTTGGATAAAGGTTGCACCACTGGTGGTTTAGGCCTTTAAAGGCCAGTTCATCCAAATAACATAAAAGAGGTATTTCCAAACATGGATATAGTTTCAGTTCGGTCATCTCTGGGGTTTGGCTTCCACTTAAGGACAATTGTGGTCAATTCAGTTTCACTTGTGATAAAAAGTTGCGGCAGTAGCTGAAAGAAAAATATCCTGGTTTTTCAGAAAATACTTTATGCAGAGAAATAGAGCATCATAAATAAAATGCTGCTGGTCTACATTTGTATTAACATGCCTGCAGAAAATTTGAAAGTTCCAAATATCTCTTAATCTTATGTTTCATTACTTATTTTCACATACACTTGTCAGTACAAGAGCGGTGGTTGATTGAATAGGTCCAGGGTTCATTTACTGGCTTTTTAAGAGCTTAGAGCCATACTGGATGTACATCATCAATGACTTCCACTGATGCTTTGATGCTTTCGGGTATGGTTAGACATGCAATGAGAATGAGTGCATATCTTAACCCTACAGAGACAGAAATTTATATGTAATTCTGATCATCACCTAGAGAGTAAAACCAAAAGAAGAAACGGTGCAGATGATTTGAATGAAAGCAGAGAAAAGGGGCAGAAAAAAGACAGAGAGTAAGGTCCCCTTGGTGGGGAGATTTGCCCCTTCTTTCTCACTTTGACTTAATGACCTGTGATTCACAGCTGAAGAATTATGCACAAGGCTGCATGGGACCAAAGGAGCACAGGACTCCAGCTGGGATAAAAACAAAACGAAACCTCCAAAGGAACCAACTTACCCACGCCCCTCCACTACCAGCGCTCTTTTTTCCTGTTTCTTCATCTCATCATTCCTCTCACACCCTCCCGAAGTTTTTTTTTTTTTTTATGTGGTCATGACTGTAACATCAGTGGAGTTTGAGAGGCTGTGTTGCAGAAGGGGTTGTGGGGACAATTGTTCCTCCCTTTCCCTCTCTTCCATTGATCTTGTCAGTGCACAGATGGAGATTTTTTTTTGAAGTGGCCCTCTGAGATCTGCCAGTGAGACTTCTTAAACCTGCACTTTAGAGTTACTGCCTTCTCTTACCCTCTACCAAAAAAAAACACTTAAATCCTCACACTGCACAATGCCATATGGGCAGTGATGACCAAAAGGGCTTAAAATTGTCCTTTTTCAGATGGCTTTGATGAAGCCAGGCAATAGAGCAAGACTCTAAGTGAACCCTGAAATGATCAGTTATCAGCCCTGTTTAAATTTGAGGGTTTTCAACCGTCTGCCCCATGCTTCTTTTTGAACACGGTGATGGTGTGCAGCCAAAGTAAACTCATCCGCTGCTCCAAGATCCAGATCTCTCCAATCAGGAAATTAAACCTGGCAGGGGGAGGTCAGGCAAGGGAAAATATGACCATAGGAAAGAATAGGAAAATCATTGTGATGACCTGAGACTTTTTTTTATGTTCTCCTTTCTGTATGTTTCCATTTCCATCTTTCTTTCTTTTTTTTCTGTTAATTTTGTCTCGTTTTGTCATAAACTGGTATGTATTCAATCTTCTATGACTTCATTTTAGGGGAGATATGATTCTGTGTTCTATGCTTTCCTTTTTTGATTCTAATCTTGTTGTGGAAATAAATAAATGGACAAAGTAGCTGCTTTTTTTTTCATTTTTTGTCTTTGTATTGATGTTGATATATAGTGTTAAGCATATTAACCCCTATCCTTTATCATCATGGCTGTTTAATGAAAAATGGAATGCACTGATCTTCTGTGACGATCAGTCTTCTCTTTATTACATCAGTTCATTTCAAAGAATATTTCCAGAGAGATTTTACTATCTGGGCCAATATCAGACTGATACACACAAGCAAGTGGAAAGTCAGAGTAAAGAAAAAAACAAAGTTACAGAGACAATTAACAAAGTAATTAATGTTTAGCAGCAGTTTTTATCAGATTTCAGGATCTTTATCTCTCCCATGTAGCCCTGGGTAATCCGTTGCACACTGATACAAGTATACAGGAAGTGAAGCAAAAGTACTACAGTCCAATGACCTTCATGAAACTTGTTTGCAGCAGATTGTTTCTGTCTGCTGTGGCTATTTGTTATGTTACTTAACATATGTCGTTACATTTCATATAGGCCAAAATAGTTTCCAAAAGAATAAAATTACAGCTGTGGCCCAGCTTTGTTTCAAGTGCAGTACACATATTTTTTAATTTGACAATTAGGGATTTTGACATTCCTCGAGTGACCTAAAACATAATGACCACATCAGTGTCTGCCTTTCACATTTTCCACTTGCGCATCTGCATTCAAAATTTCATTATGATGGATGTACGGCAAATTCCTTGTCTTTGTATTTCATGTTCGAAATGCCAGTTTAAATAGGCCACTTCAGATTGAACTCCTTTCAGTAGGCTGTGTGTGTGTGTGTGTGGTAGCCATCGCAACCAAACAATCTGGATACATGAAGGCTTTCAATTCCTGAAACGTGGAGGAATTGATGGGGGGAGGGGTGCGGGGGTTGGAGGGGTGCAGGGTTCACGGTTCATCCTACGCAGTAGCTCTTGTCCATCTGCAGACACTCGGCGCCTCACAAGAGCGTCCTTGATAGCAACACCTCCATGGTTCATATCTGAAGCATTGCCTCAGCTCAGGCAATGCTGTGCCAGCTGCTATCCCAATGACCTCATCCCTTTAGACATCAGCCCTCCCCCCTGTGGGGGTCAACAAATGCATGCATGCACTCACACCGCTCCTGTTTAATAGTTTTAATGTCTCTGTAAATGAACAGAGGATAGGAGAATGAAGAAACGCACACACACACACACACACACACACACACTGCTGTCCTTCAGCATCATATCCAGGTGCTACTACTTTGGAAATTGGATGTTTTCCTACTTGACAGCCAACACTATAGCAACAAAAGTCAAATGAACCAAAGAATTCCCCTTGATTCTTTTATGTGACCGGAAAGCCTCCACTAGTTGAATGTGAAACTTGAAAGTTAAATAGCATTGCAAGTAAACCATTAGTAATGCTGTTGGAAACGAATAACAGTGTTTTATCAGTTGGAAAGATAAGTTGCACGCCCTTAGTTTCACCAAAGTATTTTATTTTGTCTTTCAAAAGAAGAAATAATGCTGTGCCCCTGTTTATGCTTGCATAGAGGCCCATTCAGCAGTGCTATGAGTAATGTGTTTTATCATTGCTGTCAGACAGTAAGTCATTTATGTGAGTATATGCAACTGGAGTCAATTACTGATAATCTAAACAGGAGAGGGGAAAGCCTCAGATACCAGTAATTCAGCTATCACTACCTATGAAAAATCCATGGCCCAACATATGTGCACTTTACCAGTGATCGTTCATACAGTGAATTTATAATATAATGATGGTGACATTATCTTGGTATCAGTGGGAGGAAAGATGCTTTATCCCATTAAAAATGTGAAACCTGCCAAATATACATAGAAATCCACATATACATACATGTTCATTTCAGGCTTCATAGTGAGTACTGTGAGTGTTTTGGCACACAGAAATGTCCTCCACTGCATTATTCAGTAACAGTTATGGGATTTCATGTGAAGCTGAAGTCATCATCTTTCCCAGCTTATAGTAATTCTAAAATGATTGAAGCAGTAAGGCTTCTTTTGTTTTGTTTTTAGTTTTTTTTTCTTTTGGTTCCTTTTCAGACATTCACACCTTATACAGTACTTTTTATGATCCTTGGGGGGGGGGGGACTGTCAGCAAAGAAAAATCTATATTCTCAGCAGAAATGATTGCTTCAGCTTGGGTGTCAAATGGCACTAGATTTATCTGACACTGTCTTTTTTTTTCTCTCTCATGGGTATCATCTTTCAGATCAGGATCAGGAGACAGAGTGTAGTCGACCAACAGTTAGTGAAGATGGCAAGACAAGCCCTTACATGGAACCCGACTCACAGGTAACCACTGTTTACAGTGGATTTCCCCAAGCACAAGTCACAGTCATTTCTTAAGATTTGAATTCACATCAGGTGGGATGTGGTCAGAACTAATCTGTTTGAATTTCTCATGGTGCCAGCCAGTGCAAGCGCTGTTAAGGAGGCATCACAACTTTGAAGTATAGTTTCCTGGGTGTGAGACCTGAGTCTTTTCAGTCACGGAATCCATGGAAACAGGCACAACACTCAATCTGGAAATTGCATGTGCGCTATCATTCACATGATTCTAAATGAGATAATGCATCCCACTGTTCACTGGAATGGTTTGGAAATAGTATCTTGATTGTTCTCCAAATGTATGAGCTGCCAAAAGGACATTCAAAGCATGATGAGCTCTAGCAGATGATCTTTTCCAAGCTTTCCACTGCTGGCAAACTAGCAGGTTTCTGAGCATGGAGGGAACTGGAGGTGTGTGAGCATGTGCACACATAAGCTGTGAGTATGGATATTGTGTGTCTGAAACAGACAGACAATGAGCATATTGTGTTTCAGATATGTAAGAGATGTCCATTTGTCAAGTGTTGTGTTGTGGTAGTGTTGGAGGCAGGATTAATCTGCCTCACCCCTCGCTGTGGCAGCATATCCTTGTTTAAAAGGGTGGAACGGGCATGCAAAGAGCTGAAGTGAAATCCATCCATCCACTCATCATGGAGTGTCTATTACAACAAAGCACTGTTTTTGAGGAAAGAGCCAAAAGTTAAGGAGGCATGTGTAATTTATCAGGTTGGGTTTTGGTTCTTAACTAATTTCTTATCTGGGATGTTGACAGCTTGCAAATGGACCTGTTTATAACAGGTTTGGTTGCTTGGTAAATCTAAATGAAAACCAGTAATTTCTTAGTAATTTAGAGTCAATTTAAAGGCAATTCTTACTTAAAGGAAAAATTGTCAACAACATATCAAAGGTTAGTTTACATTTCCTAATGTGTTAAATGTTTTCAGTGAATGACAGGTCTGGACGGTAGGCAGGCCAATAAACTGCTTTACTAATGAGCCGTGGTGTTGGAAAACATCCAGAATATGGTTTGGCATTCTCTTGCTCAAATAAATGAGCCGGGTGTCGGGCCGGTGTCGGGCTGTTCTCGGGCGCTTGGGGCCTCGGGGTCCGCATGCTCGGCTCGTGCTGGGGGGTGCCGGCCTGTGGGGGGGGTGGACTGCTCATTGCCTCTGGCTCTCTGGACTCTTGTCCTTTGGCCATGGGGGCTCCGTCTGGGGTCTCCCTCCTTCCTCCTCTGTGGTGTGCATGCAGTTGCCATCAGGATGTGTGGCCTCAGGTCTTCTGAGCTCATTGTGGGCTGCGGATGGCCTGGGTCCCCTGGGTCCTTCCCTATTTGCCTCTGGATTGCAGGGGGCACGGTTGCAGTTTCTTGCCCTCATTATTGAGTACATTCCATGACAGAAGCGCATGCACACACATTACTGCAAACAGCAAAATTGTGTGTATGTGTGTATATGTATATGCATATGTATAGATATGTGAATGTGTGTATGTATGTACTGTATGTATATCTACTTTTCTTTGATTATTTTTTTTGTTTTTCTCCCTTTGTCCCCCCTTTTTTCTCTCTCTTTTTTTTAATCCCTCTTTTTCTTACCCCTTCCTTATTGCCTGTCAGGCCTTGCATAAATAACTAAATAAAAAAATAAAAATACAAACGTTAACAAGAATAGCCTATAGAAAACTTATAAAGCTGTTCTTGTAAAAGTAAATATGATTGGTACATCAGTGCATTCGGATCATCATTCCGATTGCGAAAACTGCCAGACATGACAGGCTTAAAAAAATAAAATAAAATAAAATAAAAAATAACAAAGTGGAAGCGATAGGGAATGACAGCAACTCAGCCACGAAGTGGTAGGCAACGTATGGAATGGGTTTCCATGGCCGAGCAGCTGCATCCAAGCTTTATATCACCAAGCGTAATAAAAAGTGTCAGATGAAGTGGTGCAAAACATGCCGCCACTGGACTCTAGAGCAGTGGAGAGGTGTTCTCTGTGATGAATCACGCTTCTCTGTTAGGCAATCCGATGGACAAGTCTGGGTTTGGCTGTTGCCAGGAGAACGGTACTTGTCTGACTGCATTGTGCCAAGAATAAAGTTTGATGAAGGGGGGATTATGGTGTAGGGTTGTTTTTCAGGAGTTGGGCTCGGCCCCTTAGTTCCAGTGAACGGAACCCTTAGTGCTTCAGCATACCAAGACATTTTGAACAATTTCATGTTTCCAACTTTGTGGGAACAGTTTGGGGATGCCACCTTCCTGTTCCAACATGACTGTGCACCAGTGCACAAAGCAAGGTCCATAAAGACATGGATGAGTGAGTTTGGTGTGGAAGAACTTGGATGGCCTGCACAGAGTCCTCCCCTTTCTCCTCCCACAGTCCAAAGACATGCAGTTAGTGGGGTTAGGTTAATTGGTGATTCTAAATTGCCCATAGGTGTGAATGTGAGCGTGGATAAGCGGATGAGAATGGATGGATGGATAAAAAGGCAATGCATAGTTCTGTAGAAAATACTACAGAAAAAAATGTGTTCATGAAATGTGTAATCCATGACTACCTAAAAAAAATCTATGCATTTTCCAATGACAAAAAAACAGTCTGCAAAATAGGCAGAACTCTGTGACAACCATTTCACAATGTGACTACTAGCTCAGGTCTCGCTTTGATTAGAACAAGGAAATACAAAATTGGAGTGAAAGGAACTAACAGCTACAGGAATTTCTACAAACAGACGTGCATGAAAGCAGGGCTTTGCGTGAGGGTGATATGAGAGTAACAAATCTGTCTTTCTCATGCTCTCTTCTCCCTGTTGATCTCCTCTCGCTATCTCTTTCTACATCTTTTCCAGTCCTTCTTTTCGTCCTTACTGAAGTCTAAAAATGTTCTCTGGCATCTCATTTAATGAAGTAAACCAGGACAGCTGGAAACCTCCAAATCAGGGCCACTATATCGTTATGCTCAGGTGGAACCTTCTGTGCTTTAAAAGAGAAAACATCCACTCCCTGGAGTCACATAAAGAATTTGGTCTTTCTTTGTTTTCTGATGTAATCCAATTCAGTTTGAACACATGATTGTGCTGGCAAAGATTTTAAGCAATTCAACTTTCATTCAAAATTTACCTTACAGCATAAGACTTAACTTAAAAGCAGGTTTTATGCTGAAGCTCCACGTTTATGGTAGCAGGGTGAGAAGTGAAACCAAAGAAGAACACACTTAAGACATTTAAGCTTATATATTATAGACTAACTAACTAAGTTAACTAAGAATGTTATTAGTTAATATTCCACTGATGGCATACTTCAGGCCTTTTCAAATGGAATATTTTCCTTTTAATTCATGAACTGCTTGACCAACTGCCTTTGTTGGAAATTCCAGTCTCACTGGTGGGAATTTGCTACTGAGCAGGAATTGACACATGGAAGAAATGAAGTATTTCCTTTCACCTTGGGAACATGGGAGATTGTCATAACAGTCAATGAGCAAATGATGTATTTTTGGATATGCGCTAAGTAAGCGAATGACTCAATACTGTTGTGTGATGGGGCTGTTTTTGCATAGAATATTGGAGCATTTCTTTTACAAGTGTGGGGAATTCAGTGGAACAGTATGAAGTGTTTCCAGGGAGTGCTCATGTCTTGGCAAGACAGTCTACAGACTACCGGATACAGTACACAACTTCCTGAAATAGAAATAATTGTGATAGAGAGTGGGTGGCAGTAATGAGAGAACTCTTCTAACAAAATAAAGAACATTGGTAGCTTTAACAAACAGTTTTTAGTTAAACTTTACTGCATAGACTTTGCACAACTTTCAAATTTCATGCACAAAAACGATGGGCACATTAGCAAGAGGATTAAATTTGGAGATTTATTTGACCAATCAAATCAATAGCTTTACCATACTTGGAAAAACTAGTAAAAATACCTTTTAACGTCATCTTCAAGGTCAGCTTAATTAAAAGAACCTGTCAGAAGGTTCTCAGTCATCCAGGTCATGGTAGTCTTAAGTGCTTTTTTCTTTCAGTTCTAAAAGCTAATGTGGAGTCTATGTTGTTTAATGACCTATAGCCTCCCTAAAAAGCCTAAAAAAGGAGTCCAGTTGCCTTTAAATAAAGCACTTAAATCCAAGCTCTTATTGCATCTTTTTTTTCCTTGTCAAACATAGAAAAGAAAACATCTCTACTTAACATTCTTTCCTGCCCTAGATCTTTATAGCCTTTTCTGCACTTTCATTTGATAATTGTTTCTTGATGAACAATATTCACTCAATTTTAAATACACTATATGGACAAAAGTACTGGGCCACATACACTTTACACCCACAGGAGGTGCTTGACTATGGAAATCCATGCCATGAAGTTCCTAGAGCACATTTTTGGTGCTGATGTTAATGCCACAGAAGGTTTGGAACACTGCAGTTATTGAGTCAGAAGAGCTCTGGCGACTTTTATGCACCATGTGCATCACCACGTTACAACCCTGCTCTGTAACTTCATGTGGTCTGCCATTTTGTGGCTGAGTTGCTGTATTTCCTAAACACTTCTACTTTACAATGATACCACTTACAATTGATTGTAAAATACCTAGGAGGGAAGAAATTTTACAAACTGATTTGCTGCAACATTTGTAAAGGCAGACTGCTTGGCTAGGGGTTGAGTTTATACACCTGTGGCAATGAGACTGAAAACACCTGAATTCAAAGATTAAGAGGTGTAGCCCACTACTTTTGCCCATATACTGTATCTCCATGTTTCCATCCAGAGTAAATCTTCCATCCAATGTATCTTCAGTGGTGCAGGTATTTGTTTTCTGGCTCAAACTGTAAGCCCGATCTTACTTTAAATCTAAGTGGACTGAAGACAACACGATCTGATGGTCCATGTAAAATAATAAATGAAACTGTACTACAGCATTTGTGAGAATTAATTTGATGTAAAAGCAATGTATCAAGAGATTTGCATGCAAAAATCCAAATCACATTTTCCAAAAGATTAAATCCCTCACAGTCTTGTATATGGTTATCTCATCTTATGTCTGTATTTTAGGGTTTGGTTGTCAGTTTTACTCTTGGAACAGTTTTGTGGAGGAATAATGCAATACCACGGGTTACTTACATTTCGAGTTTTCAAAATTCCATCCCTTAAATTACACAGTGGCAGCTTCAAGTAGGTGAGAATGGCTTGCACTCAATGTCATTAAACAGTATTCTTTGGCAAGGCAGTATGTAAATGCCATTCATGGCAACTAGCCTATTATTATAGTGATAGTTATTGTGGCTGAGTGCTATGGCTCTGTGGAAAGAATGAGGCTCCACAATGCGGAAGCTGAGAGATCGGGATCACACGTCACTCGAGCTTCCAGTCTCAGCCCAGGAGCTGGCAGCTGGAACTGAATTCTCCAAGTTAACATTAACAGGGGCTGACAGATAGAGTCCTTGCATGACTTACAGACCATAATTCCTTTTTGGTTTAGAACTGAATTTTACTCTCAAAACAAAAGGGTATGTATCATTCTTTTTTTTCTTTTCTTTTTTTTAATGAATGGAACAAGGCAACTGTTTTCTAATTAAGAACCATTAAGAACAATTTGCCTTTTAAAAACACAACTATAGTTCAACAGTTATAAGATCTCCATATTTCTGCTAAGGTAAATCATGGTGAACTATTAGAATGATTTATTTTGTAAACACAAAATTGATTGGCATTTGCTGCATAAATATGAATGTGTTTTTAATAATATGGAGTTATTACCTTCTATGAGCAATTTTCATGGGTTGCCAAAACATGTTTAATGGGTCAGTTTTTACTTGATCCCTTTTTGGGAAATCCAGCAGACCAGTAAAGTATGAGGAGAAGGTCATTTTAGCAGCTCCACAGCAGGCATTTTAGATGTCAGACCTGTGACCCCACCTATTTGGTTGTTTGTGTTCACTAATCAGCCAGTAATCCACAGAAATGTCGGATCAGTCTCTAGGTTTTCTTAATGGGGCCTTTCCTGCCCTGCTTGTCTGCCAGCATATTGAGGAGGGGATGAAGTCCTTAAGCCCTCACTGCTTACAATCCAGAGAGACTGCAGGAGTGCAGGCTCATTCAAATTTAGAAGATTTAAAATAACTCTATTAAGGTTGTCAGGGAATAAAGGAATGTTCTTGTTTTCTTTTGTTTGTTTTTTTTTTTTCCATTTTAATCCATCCATTTTCTTCTGATTTTCTAGGCTTTATAGTGATAGCAGGCTGAGCATTTAGCTTTCATATAGAGGTCATTGTTGGTGAACTTTGACATGTATATTTGCACCATTGCCAATAGTCAGCCATGAAAAGTACTGAACTCAAAGGAATTGAATAAAACATCCAAAATGAATAAAGCTACTGGGGCTTTTTTTTCTTTTTTTGCTTCATCCACTTTTATTTAATCAGGCTTTATTAAAACTGCTCAGAATGTGGTAACTAAACAGTAGTAAAGCAGAAGTTGCTAGTATGACCGTCTTTTCACTTGTTGGTAACAAACTATTCCAACATTTTTTTAAATTAATTTGCTTTTTTTTTTAATATCAGAGCTTCTTCCATGAAAAAAATTGTTAAACTTTGTCCAAACCAGATAGTTGTCTTGTCTTAATTGTGCACATTTAAAATAAGTTGTGTTCCCCTGATATTTCTGTCATGCATTAAAATGCTAAAATTAGCAACATCATAACAAACCTCAATTTAATCCAGTGGGCACTACACAGAAATCAGTGTGGTAGTGACATTTTCGCAATAGTTTAATTTAATAGCACAAATTGGTACAAATATATCACATTTTTGTGATTAGAGCCTTACATTCCACCGCTTTGTTAATCTTCCTCCAAGCACTTCCACTCCACTCCTCCTCCCTGCTACCTCCACTCTGGCCTCTCTGGTCTTCCTCCTCTCCAAGTGAGGCACCCAGGACCAGGACAGGGGAGGCATTAAAGGGCTGGTTTGTGTCTGAGTAGTGGTGCAGAGCGCCATGTGAAAAGCTTAATTTTGAATGTCCGGGGGGATTAAACTTTGCAGGAGGCAGCAGAGAGGGAAACGGTGTGCCTGCGTGTGCATTATCCGGAATTTGTGCATGTGTGACTGGTCTCGATCCTCAGTTAAAGACATATGATTTCAATTAGGGTCCGCAACCTTTTTGTCCTCCTTAACCCATCCCCCTCTAATGTGTCTACCACTCTCTAGCCGATGGATACAGTAGCTGGGACCTGAGCTGAAACTTCTTTCACCTTTCTCTTATTAATCATAGTAACTTATAATAATAGTAAATTTATGGCAGAACTCGGTGCTTCGTGGCTGAAAGCTCTTACCTCTTTTCTGCCTATCTTTATGTCTTTCTTTCCTTCTCTGGCACATATGGCCAGCCTTCCTGAAGCATTAGCCATGCTTGGTTACCACTGAAAAACAGGTCAGTAAAATCAGATGGCTGCTTGAATTTATGCACGTACAGAAGTATGATATTGGTTCTTATAAGTAGTTACTGTTATTGGTTCTTTTTCCATAGTTGTTTTTTTTTCTTCTGTGATTTTTATTTCTCTGAGCCAAGAGGAATGCAGTTAATACTTGGGAGAAAGTGGAGCCACTCTCAAGAGAGAAGAATGTCATAGTGGTGTTTTTCAGTAAATGTATTTTGTTGAAGATAGCACAGAGCTGCTCATATGAGTTTTAAACTGTTTTGACTATATTTGAAAAGCAAGAATAGGGCAATCAGCAGAACTGGGGTGATAAAGCATTCACAAGATTAGCGTGACTATCACTTTAAGGCAAAATCTCCATTAAACCTCAAGTACACCTTTGAAATAGAAGAATAAATTGTAGTAATGGGGCAGTTGGCTTAAAACTGATATTTGTAATAAAAAAGAAACCAAGGCACTATACTTTTAGAGCAACTTGAAAGCACTAAAAGGTCCTGAATGTTACCAAACTGGCATTTTTATAAGGCAAGCACCAGATGTGCGGCCTTATAAATCTACCATCCATCCAAAGCAAATATCTGTGGAACAGACGTGCACAACCAGAGAGGAAAGAGTGCTGTGAGAAAAAAAAGACAAAGGAATGGTTGGAGTAGGTGGTTCAGTTCCCTTTGAAACAAAAGGAAGCAGACCATATCAGACAGGGTGTGAGGGTGAAAATGGGTAAATCTGTATTTGCTTCTGGCAAGAGAGAAATCTAACAAGACTTTTTAAGAGCTCTGGCACTGATTTTACTCATTCCCTTTTACCAAGGAAACTTGGGTTGTGACCCATGTGCAACTGTTATCTATTTATTTATTTTGTATTTTATTTTACTTTTGCCACTGAGTTTTCAGTTGCTGTTTGGTTTGAGCAGAAAAGCTACTTTGTTAGTCTTTGGAAGGTTTCATGGTTTGAGTTCAGTTTGTCAAAACAAAACCTCTTTTTTTTTTTATGCCAAGGCGAGGCGAAACAGACGCTGAGATGGTATCCTATTGGAAATTACACATCTTAGCTTGATACTGAAATGGAAACACCAGCTCATTTTACATGTGCACATTTGCAAGACATGAGGTGGTTTGGGCATCTGGTTAAGATGCCTCCTGGGCGCCTCCCTGGAGTTTTCTGGGCACACCCAACAGGGTAAAGCCACAACCTGCTAGAGAGATTATGTTTCTAATCTGCCCTGTTTATTAACGTTTGGAATGGGCACCCCTTCTTGCCTACTACTAAATGCAGTTTGCGTAATTTAAAGATAGTGAGTTGATGATGACTGATGATTGGTATTAAATGAGCTGATACCATCTGAAGAAGGTGATTCTGTTAGTCTCCAGTATTGCATTTCATGTCAAAAAGTAGTGCAAGAAGCACTCGCAGTCCAACTAGACTGCTGATAATTTGAGACTTAGTTGTGTTATACTAGTAGCAGCTAAGGTCAACTCTTTTTTTTTTAACTCTACACCCTACTCTACACTCTCATTTTCAAATTGGCAGTCATTAGACCTGCCGAATTGAATTCAGTTGGCTTATCGGATGTTGCAGTTGTATCCCCCAAAACCTGTGTATGTACTTTGATCTGAAAAATCATTTGAGTACTTCTTGTTTATAGGCCAGAGGGTGTTTGGTGTTGCTCTGATTACTTTTCCGTGGCAAGATTGATATTTGCTTTCAGTTGAAAAATGAAGATTTGTTCAGTATCTTTCTGATAGAAAATGTAACTTTATACAGTACAGTGGTACTGTACATTAGCATGTGATTACCTGCCCCTCGCATCTCATTTGTACGCATTAGTGTCATAAATGTAATGCTTTTACTGTCATGCCACTGCAGGAACATGCAACAGAATACACTCTCAGGGATTTTCCTATACTTTCATTATTTTATGAATGCAGACATGATTGAACTTGCTTGGTGAAAGTTATTGTTCTGATTCTTATCTGCAGATTTAGCCCTTAAATAAATATGGGCAATGAATAACGAGCACTAAAAAGACATGTAGGGACAGAACTCCACCCTTGTGGTGCTGTGTATGTTCTTAGGAAATTGAAAGATTTTAATGGGTTGAAATAAAAACAAAGCTGGCAGCAAATCATCTTATTTGACGATTAAAAGAAAATCCAGTCAAGGAGGAGCAGCAGTATGGTACTGTAAACTGAAAAATGGTGTAAATGAACATTGTCTAAACCAGTACTATGGCTATATTTTTACTGACCACTTGCCATACTGTGGATAGAAGAAGTACTTTTGGAAAGCTGATGAACTTCTGAGATGAGGGCTTGCCACACTGCACATTTCTGATTGGTTGAGTATTAACAGGGTTTTATCACTGTCATTCTCCAGATTAGCCAGTAAAATCTGTTTGCTCACCATAAGTTTAGTCTTGTGTGTGTTTTGAATTGGTTTTGCTTTCTATTGACTCTCTTTTTTCCAGTGTTGACTCAGTAATCCCATTGTGGTCAATGGCAGAACTGCATGACTCTTCTCCATGCTTATTAGCAGTGTTGCTTGTCCATCAGCAGTTATATCCACTTAATGGACTGGACTGGACTGGCACTCTTGCAAAAATGATATGAAGTTTGCCTCATCCTTGTTGGTCTTTAGACCACTATGGACAACATACAACCAATAATCTGGAGGAATCTTTTAATTCCTTGCAAAAAGTTCGTCTGACTAAATTGCAGCTGAGGAGTTTGAGGGGAACTTTGATTAAATTCCCATGAAGTCCACCATCTGTGCAAACAGGGCTAAAGATAACGACTGGAATCTGGTTTGGCTGTTTCATTCAGTGGTAAGAATCAGGCTTCAGCTTGTCTCGTTTACTTGAGGAGGGAGCCACAGAGAACTGGGTGTTTCTGACATCCTGACCAAACAGGGTTTGGCTCTTGGTTTCTATGAGTGCTGAATCTCCTGCCTGCTTCTCTCAACTTTACCATGAATGGCTATCTGCTAGCACTATGCTCAGAGAGTTACTGTGCGAGATATCTATCTTTATTGTCCATGGTTGTTGGGAGAGTGCGATGAGATGGTTTTAAATTTCTTGAAAGTCATCTGTCATAACTGCAGGAGACAATGACAGTGCAGTTCCTCAAGATCAGGATGTGGGATTGTTGGTGTAGAAGAGGACTTCTAAAGTGCTGATTATAGAAAACCTGTGTGTGTGTGTGTGTGTGTGTGTGTGTGTGGTCCAGGCAAGGGCAGAGAACAGGATGACATCCAGCAGACCCATCTGTTGAAATGACAGGGGTCCTGTCTGCTAAGGCAGTGAACCTCCACCACCTGTGGCTAAGGCACTTTAAACTAGCCCAAAACACACAGCCTCACACAGTCTCAGGCACATGCATGCATTCACACGCATTCTAATGCCTCATAGTTAACAACAATCTGACTGTCTCCTATTCTGGTGTATTGCTTAACTTGTAAACAAGTCACTTTATTTCAGCTGAAATGTTTATAGTTTAAAGTCATGCATGGTCTTGTTTAGTCATTCAAACATGCTAGTTATCTCTCACATTCAAAGCACTAAAACACCATCAGAAATATTGACATCATTGCAAGTGTTGAGATAAAACCTTATCTTCACTGTCTGATACAGACAAGTCAGGCTGCAAGTGGGCGTTATCACTGAAGTGTGCTGATAGCTGTGGTAAACATGGGGTGTCTCAGTGATGTCAGTGTAGCATTGGTGCAAATGCATTTAAAGGGTGTTGACCCCGCCATAAAAACACTGCATAAACAGTAGTGTAATTGAAGATCTCTCTGCATCTGCCCAATATTAGTCCAGCACATTCTTCCAAACACATTGAGCAGCTAAATTATATGGCAAGAATCTAGAAAGTCTGCTGCAGCATGTCAGAAAGATAATAATTTAATCTTCTCCAGTATCTCAGCTCTGTCATCAACCATGAAGCCTTCAGCTCACAGAAGTAGCCAGAAAGCAACATTTAAAATACACAAGTTAATCTGTTTTGACAGAAACATCTGCAGGAAATCAAATGCAAGCTCCTTCTTAATAAGCCCTGGTATTAAACAGGGAAAAACACAAATGAAGTGGAAAAATTTTTTCATCTAAACCTCACTCCTGCAAAGCCTCATTCACAAACAACCTCGGAAGAGTTGTGGTTTTGTAGTTAGGACACCACCGGGTTTGTTTTCGCTTTCATGTTCTCTTTTTATTCTCATTTCCTGAATGAACCAGAACATAATGTTGTATGGTCTGTAATAGGTTCATTACCCTTTTTTCCTTCCTTATTACATTAGTAATTTTTCCTCTAATGTGGCAAACTTACAACTGAATCACAGTTCCTTTGTAACAGCATACATTTTCAACCATAAAAATCCAGTCATTTCCTGTGACACTGGCATCACTTCTTCCTGTTTGGTAAATGTGTCTCCTCTTGTCTTTCCTTGTTTTTAGAATTTTCGTCCAATCACCAGCGGATATGCCGGTTACACCCGTAAACCTTCATACACCCCTGAACCCCAGTCACCTCAGATTCCCCAGCCCAATAACCTCAATAATGGACACTCCAGACCCAACAATGGCCACAACTATGGGTATGGCAATGGAACCGGGCACTCTCAGTACAACAACCCTGCAGGACTATATGCTCACAATGGAAGCAACGGAGACAGATCTCTGCCGAGCAAGATGGGAGGTCTCAGCCTCAGTGCCACACACAGGTGAGACAATAAAGGTGTTGATTTCCCACGATTGTAAACGATAAATGAATTGTTTATTATTTTCAAATATTCCTCACTCCTCTTTAAGAAAATACAGAGATAGCATCAGTATTTATTCTGATTGTTCTAAGCACAAATAAAACATAAAAAATACTTTCAACATAAAGTTTAAAACCTATTTATAAAATGCAACTTGATGTTTATTTTACACCTCCTTTGCGTTTCTGCTTACTTTGCCGGCAAGAAATCCAAGTTGTTGTTGCATTTTCCTTTGTTTTTTTGTGAAAATCTGTAAAAACAGAAATCAGTGAACCGTGTGTTTGCAGTGGCTGTTTAAATCAGATTTCGAAAATATCCCCTCGTGAGTTTTCATAGACCTTATTGCGGACATCACATCACACAATAAACTAGCTGGACCTTTTCCAGCCACTAACTCTAACACCAGTCATCCTGTTTAAACCCTCACCAGTTTCTGTGCAGGTCCATGTCTTGAATCTTGTGCAGGCATTTAACATATAGACACAGAAACAAACACACTGGATGTCTTTTGATGCACCTGCACAGATAGCCTCGTGGACTGGAAAAGGCATTTGTTGGCTTGTATCCCCTCAAGCGGGCAATAAATGTCCATGTTCAGTCTCCCAGAGAAGATCCTCTTGCAGCCTTCCAGGCACAAGACCGTTAAACCTCCACAGCCCCCACATACATACATACATACACAAAGATGCACTCAAACATTTTAACACTGTCTGATGCCTGCTGTCACTTTCTCATACACACTTATTCCAGAACTCTGTCTGATCTCTCTTTCTCTCAATCATTCTCACTTTCATGACAGCTCAGGCTTTTTCTCTCATACAGACACACACTCGCACTCCTGAAAAGGCAGCTGGAGACAGACTTGCATTTAAGTGCGTCTGGACTTGCACACATCTGTCAGCAGCCCGAGTCATCTCCCAGAAGTTTGAATGTTTAAACGTTTCCAAATGAAAGGAAGATTTGGAAATGATTTGATAGATGACATAACTCACGGAACTATAATACAAAAGCTGTTGTGATTTAGACTTCATGCCGTGAGACAGAAAGAGAACAAAAAAATTAGCTGATGTGCTCTACATATTCTGTTTCAATTTGAAAAATAGAATACTGTAGTTCTTCCATATTTTTTTCTCCTTGCCTCATGTGGCTACAGTTACTTGATACTTCTACTGCTCCCTTGGTCCCAAAACACATCATGACATCACCGAAATATAAAGTGGCTATATTTGACATCTGCCACAAAACAAAAACAAATTTTCCCGGGAGTTCTAACATTGTGTCCTTTAGAGATTCCTCATTGTTTTTATCCTAGATTGTATTCAAAAGATAAAATCTCCATGTCTAAAAAGTTAAACCAGTGCAGAAATGACTGGGGGGAGCCCTCTGGATCCCAAAAGAAATCAAATTCTATGAGAAAATTATGCTACTAAATTATGTTTTTCACTTCAATTGTGACCTCAGTAAACAGTAGTCACCCATTTCAGGTCTTTTTCACAGTGATTAATGTTTTCTTCTTTTCTATTAATCTATTTTCTTTCAATATAGAAAGCAGGATATAATTTAGCTCTTAGATAACTTTAAATTGCTAATCATCACTTAATAAGTGCGCAGTATCATCATTTTCTTAATCAGATTCCACTCCTGACTCAGTGGATCTGGTCCAATGACCAGAAACTAGTCCACAAACAATAGGGGATGTCTTAGTGGCTGTGTCCGTCTTTTATCTACAGTCTGTGGTCGTGATTGATTACTAAAGGAAATGTTATGTTGAGTCATCAGTCAGATTGAATGTAAAATGGGTTATAATAAATATTGGTTTCACTGAATCTTTCAGCCCAGAGCCTTCCATACAGTCTCCTGTGGGCCGTAATGGATTTGACACAGAGTCAGACGTCTACAAGATGCTGCAGGACTACGAGGAACCTGTCTCAGAACCCAAACAGTCTGGCTCCTTCAAATACCTCCAGGGAATCCTGGAGGCTGAGGATGGAGGTATGGATTTATGCATGTGCATATTTGTATGTCTGCTTATTGTGTGTAAAAATGAGACAAACGTGTGTGTGTGAGTGTTTAATCACTGAACGGTTTAGACTCTATTTGGAGAGACCATTCATTTTGCTGCTAAGGATTCTTGTTGACATCATTGCACTAATTGACTTTACTGTGAAAGTTGTCATTTTTCTGTTATCTTGCTGATTAAGCGTTTGGCCCATTAAATGTCAGAAAATAGCCCATACAATTTCTAAAAGTATCCAACTCAGTTAGAGTTCAACACTTCAAAGCAAAAACATTGATTTTATTTTTAAGCAGGAAGAATGACCCTGAAAATGATAAGTGGAAGAAAATGGAGGGCATGAAAACCAGTAGATAATACTGTTTTACAGGGGAAAAAAAACAGCTTTGAATTGTTGGTTAAAAAAGTAATTTTCCAAGCAACATTTGCATCTAAAGAAGGCTTAAGTGGTTTTTCTCTATTTAAGACAACCAGTTATGCAAGAAACCAAACCAAAAAAGATTATATTTTTACTTTTCAGCAGTGATATCATCTATCATGGAATCTTTGCCACATACTAAACAGGTATAATGCAAGCATCTGTGCATGCCCATGTGCATCAGTGCATGGATTGTTGACTGTTATGTAACATGAAATAACTGTAAATGTAAACGGTGGAAATTTCAGACCAACTATTTCCTTTAATGCAAATGAGGCTTGTGATTCCAGTTAAAGGAACTTCTTGCACAGGCAGTCTTTCTCTGACTGTTCTGAACGCCTCTGTCTAAGTAGCATACTTTTCCTTTTATAGAAATACACAGACAGCAAGGTTAGGGGACAGATGGGAAGACAGAGAGAAGAAAAACGACAGAAAGTGTAAAAAAAAAAACCAAAGACAAAGGAAGTAGAAGAAAGATGAAGTGCTTTAAATAGCTCGCATGTGGATTGACAAGGGGAGTTTTGGTACGGCAACTTATTGCAAAAACAACTTTGCAAAGGACAATAAAGTGAGAAATATGGTTTTCCTGTCTGCCTTCTGACCGCCTGGAATTCCAGCATTTGAGGAGGAGTCATGTGATGCTGATAGCAGCAAGGGAAGGCTAATTCCTGGAACTAAAATCTTCTCTTCAGGTCCCATGTTTACCACTAACACAGAGTAAAAGTGTTGGTGTGTTCAAACACAAATAGCATGGATCTGAGAGAACAGACCCGTCTGCTCAAGTCACCGGTGACTAAAGATTCTGAAAAGTCTTTTAATCAAAGTTACACTTAAATAGCCACTATTTAATCTTTTCCAGTGCTAAATAAAGGCTGAAATGTATGAATATTTTTTGTAGCTTTATTCTCACTCAAATAAGAGAATCCAACCCCCACCCAAAGAGGTGATACACCTTTATTAGACAGATGTGTCGCATTGTAGACAGTCATTGCAAAAGGTAATTAAAGATAATTATTTTATTGTAACTTAAATATTTTTATTCAACAAATAAATTTTTAAAAAAAAACATAATCACCCCCCCCCCCCGGAGGTCCATTTCATGAAATTTGCACTTTGTACCATGAGAGCCTTCATTTGTGCTTTTGTGTCAGAAGTCCATGTTTACATGTTTAGATTGTGTAACTCACAAAATGATGCAGTGCCTGTAATGCGCAGGATAAATTATGTCAAGGGACATATTCTAACCAACACATGATCATTTCCCCCAGACCTAACCAAGTGGTTTTGGTGCCTAAACTTAAGCAGGGAGTGTAGGCAAGCGTAAAAATGGAAAAGTAAACTAATCAACAAAACACAAAGCTCCTAAATGAGACAGGAACCATTTTTGGCTGGCAGACAAACTTGTGACTTATTCTGTCACCACCCCTCCAACTTCTAAATATGTACTTTTTTTTACTCTTTAAAAGAAGTGAAAAAGAAGATCATTAATTTGCCATATTGCCAGGGCCAACTCCATCAGTTGTCAAAGCCTAAGGACAACTGATGCATATCTATGCGATGCCAGCAGCATCTGACAAAACAGCAGAACTTAACACTTTGTGGTGAGAGTGCTTTCAGAAAGTAAAATAGATAACTAAGTAAAGAAATAAATCAACCCTTCTTGGGATGGCTGTTGTTCTGACCTGGCAGTATATAAAGTTATTTGAACTGAATCAAATGTGTTTGCTACAGGTCTCTGGATCTGTCATTGATGTGAGAACTGACAGGATAATTAACAGTACAGGGAACAATGCAGACTTCTGCTGGGAGACCTGGGGCAGAGCCAAAGCACTCAGTTTCCGTAATTTCTCACTTCTTATAACACTCAAAGCAACAAGAAACAAAGAGACAGATGCTAACGAGTATGAAGGAGGCCACACTGATGGATTAAGGAGATGATTGACAGGCTAAACCCTTGATGAAACAGAGAGTCATTAAGTTTCATAAAGCTACCTGTTTCTTTGTTGATGAATGAAAATGTCATTTAGTTTGTGTGAGAGTGTGAAATCCTTCCACAGATGCTGCTTGTGTCCTCAGCTTGGTTGTTATTATTATTATTATTAATTAAACAATTAAAAATTCCTGCATTTGCTTGAATGCCTTAGATCACTGGAATTGGTTCCCTTTTGGAGGATAAAGCCCGTGTAGAGGCCGTGTTGACTTTCAAGGGCTTTTAAAGTTAAAGCAAACAAAGTGTCAGCTTACCCAGAATTCCACAGACTCTTCCATGGTTTGGTAGCAATGTGGATGGAGGAGCGGTGTGACTGTTAAATAGGAAAGTTAGGGTGTTTTTGGAAATACTGCAGCAACATTACACTTGAGTACATATCCTGTTTTCCACAAAAGGACATTGTTTTAGCAGCAAAGACGCATTCAAACACACAAGACCACTTATTGTGCATGTCAGTGTATTACTTGGGTAAATGTTAAAAAGCAGGCCTTTACACGTCGACCTGTTTTGGTATGTTTTACTTGCCGTTCAGTGCGAAGTCCTGGGATTGCTCTGTTGCAGATTGAATTTCATGATTTCCACCTTCACTGCTGGAAATTTGAGGTGTCCATATGATGGGGGGGGGGGGGCTTTGTTTCTTTAACAGTTGGAAAAAGAAATAAACACAGTTCCAGTGACCCCTGAAAAAAAAAAACCTGCATTCTCCAGACTTAAATGTTTGTTTAAAGAAATTTCCAAAGCGGGTTCAGGCTGTGTCCTTTCTCAGAAAAGAGCTCTTTAAAAGAGCACATCAATCATCAGGACTGTTTTACTTACAAAGTATAACACTCGTCACATTTCTGATTGGCTCTTGGGTTATATCACTAGTACCCTTGGGTTATTTAACATGTGCAATGTTTAATGGAGCTTTCCAAAATGACCACAACTGAGAAGGGTAAAATAATGTAGATGAGCCATTTGTGGTCCTAATTAACCAGACAATGTGAAAAAATTTTTAAAAAAGGAGGAAAAAGCTACAGATGCAAAATGCCCTGAGAAGATTTCTAATCCAGTGTGGCTAAACATGTGATTCAAGTAGTGTTTAACCAGAACCCATTTTTATTGTAATATTTGTTAAATAATCTTTTACTCTTATTTTATATATATATATATTTGTTTAATTTCACAGTGATGTGACATCAACAGATTAAATTGGTATTTAGTGTTAACAGTGCATTGTAATTTGTTACTTTTCTATCAACTGACTTATGTTTCCACACTTTTAACACATCTTTATCTCTCTTTTTTTTTTCCGTCTGCATGTGTGGTCCCGTATAATAAGAGCAAATCTTTCCAAAAAGTTTCTGATCTTTCTTGTCATAACACATTATTTTTGACAGAATCCTTCCTTTTAAACATCTTGGATGCATTCAGACCTACACAACATATGGTCAGAAACGAGTCAAGACATCCTCGGAGAGTTGTAGAAGCAGTGCATCACGGTAGCTGTCTAAAATGACATTGTGATTCCCACTGCCTTAAATTCTGTGAAGCTTACGTTAGGATTGCAGGCAACAATATGGGTGTCTGTTTTACAGTGTGTCTGGTTGACATTAGTCACAGATTACAGGACACACACACACACTGCAACGTGAATGTTACATGGGGTGAGATATGTGCTGCAAATGGTCAACTTGTCACTTTCAGTCAAATGATACATTGGTGTGCTTGGCAACGAGATATAGCAGGCCTGAGTGGATTTTTTTTTTTTTAAGGTACAGTAGAGGCAAGAATTTCAAAAGCACTAGTTCATTCCCCTTTGTGCACTTATTCTAACTGTAGTACAAAAAGGTTTATTAGCCTTCCCCTTTGTTAGAAAGTCAAGCTTCCATTAAGAAATAACATGCTTCAGTAATATCATCTCTTAAGCACCAACTAACTGGTTCATAGTGTGACTAACTGACACTGAGGGACAGAAAGCGCTTTGATGAAGGTGCCAGATGAAAAGTAATTATGCTGTAATTAGTGACAGTCATAGGTGGCCTAAGTGGCCTCTGCTGGCACATCATCAGCAAAAAGAAGTCATACAGTAGAGTTTGCAGCTGAAGAATTACTTATACTGGGTATTTGGAGCATTGTAGTGGCTCCAGACCTTTGGTGAATTGTAGTCAGGCAAAACTAAATGCCTGATGGTCTTAGCAATCACTTCTAATTAGAAATGGCATCCATGGGAAAGCAGCAACCCACGTCCACATTCATAAAATTGTAAAAAAAAAAATCATATATTAAATTAACGTTAAGCTGTATGCATGAAAAGATTCTGATTCTCAGTGTATGTACTGTATATATAACAGAATAATCACTTTTGGTGGGTGAATTTTACGCTTGACTAATTTCAGGGAAGTCCAGTGTGCCGGCTCAAATTTAGGTATAAAAATATGAATTCAGCTTATTTGCCTAATAAATAACAATATAATTTTGAGTTTTAATGATGTTTTTGTCAGATTTCTAAAGTATTAGTGTTTTCTTGTTTTTGTGACAAGTGGCCTAATAAATTTGTTAAGCAGTACAGTAAGCAGTGAAAGCATGTAGCATATCTTTGTGATGATTTAAGTTCCATGAGGTGCTTTCCCTGCTTGGTGTCGAGCCAGGTTGACTGAATTCCTACCAGGAAATGACACAGCACAATGTGGCCCTTGAAGGGAGCTCGCAGGAAGGTGCCAGACACACAGAAGAGGCACACAAAAGAGAAAGAAAAGGAGGAATTCTGTGAATGTGATGTACAGAGAACAGAAAAGTATATTAGTAGGTCTGTAGGATTACTGTGTACGACTATACTACAGTTTTTGCAGTTTTAACAGAATTCACATTTGGGGAAATGTGAATTCTGCATTTGAATGTAGTTGTTAGAGTTTAAGAATATTATTTTGGCGTTTTGTTTAAGGTGGTCGTTTAAGGTGGCTACTGAGCAGTTGCTGGACAAACCAGCAGAAGCATGTCATTATACAACAGACACTATATGATATACACGTATAGTATAGTATATAGTATATAATAACACAACCAAAATACTACACAGGTGTCCTTAATAAGATGCATGCTTTGATTTGTCACTGTGTGCCTGTTGTGCCAACAAGTGACAAAGGAAGCAATCTCACACTTTGCAGAAGTATACCTCACATCGACACCTGACAAATAGTGAAAACTAGATCAGAAACTATAGACCTTACAGCTACCATGTTCTACAGTAGACTTACTGCCTGGAACTCATGTAGACTGCCCTTTCAGGAACTTATGTGACTTTTCATCTTCAATTAGCAGAATGGAACGAACTTATCTTTAACTGAAAGGAAGGAAGAGGAATACCGAGACATATATAAAATACACTTGCCAGAAGGCTACAGAGGAAGTGCCGTGGTATAGAGTGCCTAGAATCCATGCAGCATGATGTACTTATAATGCTTTGAATGCTTATTTTTTTTAAGTGTATGTTTCTAAACAGTATATTGTTTCTCATAGGTGTGTCACCAACAGAGAGAATGAGAAACTTAAAGTCTCCCGTCAGGTCTCCAATCCCCAAGTTGGCAAGCCCTATCCCCAGTCCCATGTCTGGCCTTCAGAAACTACCCCAGTGCACACGGTGTTGTAACGGCATTGTGTAAGTATTGTGCAAATCCTAGCTTGATTTTCACGTATATACTAATATACAATGGACTCCTGTCAAGAGAGGCGTGAAATATTTTTTAAAAATTACTTTTTACATTTCAAGGGATAATTCTAAGTTTTTGAACAATGATGTATCCAGCCGTGAAACCGATTAACTCGAAAATTGCTGTGGTCAACATTGCAGTACAGACAACGTAAGATAAAGTGAACATGATGCTGGAGATATAATCGATTTCCTGTTAAAATACTTGTGAGCTGCACCTGGAAGTTATATATCTCCCACTTATTTTATCATTCAGTCTGTTGCCATAAAGTTTAAGAATACATGAGGTGAGTCAGGGTTCGTCCCTGATTTAAAAAAAAAAACAAAGAGGTGATCTCTCACAGGTCGACATGCACCGACAGGCCTTTCAATAAGCTCTCAGGAAGCTCTATTCCTATTTATCATTTTAATGATTAAACCAAGGCGTCCTCCACACCCTTTCCCATGCACACACTTTATGCACACATTGTGACTTGAACACACCTTTTGCCAAACTAACTACATACACCGGTAATCCCCCCTCTAAAAAAGCAGCTGCAGGTAAAAAGTGATGTCATAAGCTTACTTTAGTTGTTAACATGAGAGCATTGTGCACACTTATGGATTATAATAAGACTGCTATGACCTAAGTGTTTTTTAAAGTCTTTAAGCATGTATAGATCACTGTCAGGAGTTTAGCCTGCAAGTCATGTGGTCACTTTGGAAAAGCAAAGAACCAGGTTTATGACTTAATGGTCGTTGGCCACAGTCCCCAGTCCAGAAAGGATATTTTAACTGGAAACTATGAATGGACAACGCCACTAACACCACTGTCACCAAACAGCTGAGTGAAGCTCTTTTAAATTCACTTTTACTGATAAGTAGCCATAACAACATGTAACTTTTCTGCTACCTGAAGGTGACACACAACATATGATTAGATATATTCAAATGGTTACATTGGTTATAAAGTATATATCTAAATTCCTGATTTGCATAGATAATGCAACATTTGATGAACAACTGTGGGTCATTCATTTCTGCTTAACTTCTTCTGTGATGATGGCACCCTCTAAAACCTGCTTTCAACAAGTCATTCTGCCCTTAAAGGAAATCTGCATTTTGCAGTTTGCTTATCATTCTGTGTCATTCCCAATCATATATTCATGCATTTGCATCTTCCTCAATAGCAAGAGGGAAATAGAATTAATGAATACAGTCTATACTTTTAGTTGGGACATTAATGAAGGTTAAAGGACTGGACTGAATAACAGGCTTAATGGAATTGCTCCAATTTATGTCTTAAAAATGGTAGTTGAGGAATTTTTAATCATTAAACTGTATGCAACTATCATAACTGCGCTGAAGACAAGAATCAAGACAACTTCAAAAATGAAAATAGAGGGTTTACAACCAGAGGTGCAAACACTCAAGAACAGGAAGGCCAAATTCAACCAATTAGACATTGTCAGAAATCATCTAAAAGAACCTGCTCAGTTTTTTAAAAAAGTTCCTCAGAAAGATGAATCCAAGATTAACTTCTACCAGAATTATGGGAAGACAAAAGTGCGGAGAAGGAGAGAAACAGCTCTTGTTCAAAAGTATACCACATTATCTGTCAAACATAAGGCAATGTTTTGGCATGGGCTGCCAGTAGAACTGGGACACAAGCGTTTGTTGATGTGACTGCTGATAGAAGTAGCAGGATGAATTGTGAAGTGTGAAGGGCTATACTCTCTGCTCAGATTCAACCAAATGCTGCAAAACTGATTGGACAGTGCTTCACAGTGCAAATAGATAACGACCCAAGACGTACTGCAACAGAAAGCCGAGAGTTTCTCACGGCAAAGAAATGCGATATTCTCATCAACCCACTAGAGCATACAAATCTGAACACAGAGACCCCAAAACAGGCAGCAGTAAAAGGTAATTCACTGCAAAGCTTCTGAAAGTGGCATACTGTGTACTTTGATACTTTGTTTTCTTGCTAAAGTTTGCACTTCAATCAAATCTTGACAGTTTGATTTAAAATCCAGTATGGGGGTGTACAGGGGGCAAAGTAAAAAAAAAAAATTGTCATGGACCTAGCTGCAGATCGTGCTGAACCAAACTACAAACATATTGCATGCAGCACTATCCAACTGCACAAACTTAATTTTGCAGTAATTCACCGCTGCATCTGCAGGATTTTTACATTTGTTACATTCATTAAATGTACAGCTAACCGTCTTTGTCGTCTTTCATCTCATCATGTAGTGGCACCATCGTGAAGGCCCGAGACAAACTCTACCATCCTGACTGCTTCATTTGTGATGACTGTGGCATCAACCTAAAGCAGAGAGGCTACTTCTTTATTGAGGACAATCTGTACTGTGAGACCCACGCAAAGGCTCGCGTCCAACCCCCCGAGGGCTACGATGTTGTTGCAGTGTACCCCAACTCCAAGGTGGAGTTAGTCTGAGATAAATAGGGTGGATATACTGTAATACAACTGGTGAACAAGGAATATTGTAGAATGTGGCTACTGAGTTTATTAGCCTCCACTAATCGGGCTCTGTCGAGCAGGAATGCTTATCTTGGGTCAGTTTTGCCTTTAGGAGAATCACATTTGTGATTGAGTGATCCCAGATCAGTGCTTCCACTCTGACAGTCTTGATGAATGCCTTTTTTTATTGAGCATATCCAAATCTGTTGACAGAATACCCCCCTTTTATTTTGATGAGCATCTCAAATCTTCAGACCATTAAAAAGCTAACATTTTATACTATAGTATGTAACAATCTGATAGCCCTAATCTCTCAACCAGTGTTTACAGGAAAATTGCATATGCACATTCACATTGCATGCATAGTAACAGAATATTCAGTGTAATACTGCAGGCAACAAGATAATCGCAAGAAAACTGTTATCACAAACATAATATCCCACTCAAGCCTTACACTAACTTTAAGACACCATGTGCATTATCGCAAAATATTTTTGAGGTGATTGGTGTGTGTGTGTGTGTGTGTGTGTGTGTGTGTGTGTGATGTGATGAATTATGCAGAGGAGGTGGTTATTAAAGCTTTGGGGACTATTTTTCTCAGTTCTCTGCTCAACACATTATATTCCACGTCATGTAAGGTATAGTGACATATTGTTCAAATCCTGGTTAAGGTTTGAAAGGCTTCTTTATTTGCTATAGTTCAATAATATACTCATGTTGGATGGATTTTTGCATTTCTAACTCACATTTATGCAATTTACTTTTCATGTTGCAAAACCGGGGCACATTCCTGTTTATTTTTCACTTTTTTTCTGCTCACTTGTCAGTTATGCAAACAGAATAAGCAATACTTCAGTTGAAGAATATCTCTAACAGTGTCTGGAATGTGTCAGTATGTTTTGGTGACTGGGTTTGCTGAACTTCTACTTGTAATAAATGCCTCCGTATGCAGCTATGCAAGCACCACCTTCTGAAAGGTAAACAAATCCCTGCAGGAGACATCCTGCAAGCTCTGTGAGAAACTCTAGAACTTGTTGGGAATCGACTTTAAAAAAAAAAAAAATCCCCCCAGATGTGAAGAAATTAGACTTTAATGGTAAAGTAACTTAGTTAAATGCAGTGCATGCATTTTGACATTTTAAGCAAGCGTGACACACATCTGCAAACAGGGTGGCTTATGCACCTGACTGCGAGAGGAATTTCACCTCTCACACTGAAGAATTCCTGTTCACAAGAGCACAGAGTTCACGGGGCATTGCGGCTTCAGGTTGACATCAGTATGCTCCCCACATCTCATGACAGCTTTTAAAAATGATTGTGTGCATTTGAGACAGGAGAAGCAGCTACAGAAATCTGTTAGGAACTTGTAAACTGGGACTTCACAGCCTACAACATGTGGGAATAATACTCACTTTGTTACTCCCCCCCCCTTCTTTTTTTGTGATTCACTACATACTGTAAATTCATACAGTTCCTTTTTGGAAGAGAGCAAAAGAGCGAAGTTCCCACTATGGATTTAGATTTCTACAGCCAAGCCCTTAAGGCTAATGAAATATATTTCTACATTTACTTGGAGAGAAGGGGGGGAAATAAATTTAGGGAATGAGGTGGGGTGAGAAAGAGAAACGAGGGGATGACATGTATTTTGTTTTCTTGACAGAAAATCTTTCTGTAAGAAAAGTGTAGCAATCAGTCTTAGCTTGTTGTGAAATGTAATGTGTAATAGAGTGAACGCTGTGCATAGAGGTGGTGACGTTCTTTAATTTTAGAAATATTTCTAACAAAACTACTTTTGTAATTTGAAATGGGAATAAATTTTACAGCGCTGATATCCAGTCTGTTTTCAGGATATTAGCAGTGATGTTTAGCTGCTGGTATCTGTCCAAGCTAGTTATTTGTAAATTATGTGAAAAAATATATTGCTACCACATTGTGTCTTTGGTATTGTACATATTTGTTTCATTGTGATTCCTTTAACATTTAGTATAGATCATGTCACTCACTTCCCTTTGCATACCCAGTGTCTACTCTTTAAATGATTCCTGAGGCACGAAACCTCTTCTTGTATTTAACTTATTGTTCTACCAACACATGTTTTTTTGTTCTGGATCTTCTTTTTTGCTCTTGTTTTTTCTAGGTTCTAAATAAAATGAAAAGTGCTTTATGATGGCATGATCTTTCACATTCTTTCCTGGGCTTAACTGCTGGATTTTACCACAAAAATGTGCAAAAGCACGAGAGATTCAATTTGTCTTAATCTTACACCCTCATTCTGGCACGGTAGTTTCTTTATATTGCATATTGTCAGACCAAAAGGCTGCAATACGTATGCCTTCTAACCAAGACCACATTACAAAAGCATTTAATGGAATAAAAATAATGAGAAAGTCTTGCTTTAGACACTTTTACTTTTATATGACTTTCTGAGCAAGTTAACTTTCTAGAACATGTTGAAATATGATATCAAATGCATAGTTTTTTATTTAGTGTTCTTATTTTTGTGTGTATGTGAAGATGCTACTTGACCAGTGGCTACTGGGAAAACTGGGATCTAGACAGACCAGACAAAAAAAGAACAACCCAAAACTGGGCACCAATCTCTAAAATCCTTCAAGTATCAAGGATAAAAGCATAAACTTTTTCCAAGCTTTCACCCATGTCAGCAGTGCTACTGTGAGCTACAGCAGTCACTCAGACTGGATGCATCTAATGGATATTCCCTGTGGTTATATGTCCAATTAGTTGTTTTTTGTGGGCCTCCATTAATGACAGGTGAAGTGAATAGCATTGGTCATTTTGTTACAGTGTTGATGCTGCTGAGAAACTTAAGCTGCCAGCATTCATGTGGGAAAAAACTTGGTCAATCCCACCTAAATACCCACCCAACCACCCCACCCCTCTCACCTAAAATGGTACTTCCTAATGGCAGTGTTCTTTGCCAAGAGGATATTGGGCCTATTCCCAATTTTTTAAAAAGCAAAACAAAACAAAAAAAAAAGCCCAACAAAATGACTCAGACTCCAAACATCTGAAATCCCAATTGGATCCAGGTACCCAGGTGTTATACACACAAATATACCCAGAGAGCATGGTAATGTCCTGTGTCCATACCCCTTTGTATCAGACTTATTTTGGTGGCACGAGGGAGACTTGTGCTGGTGGTTTTTGAGGTTGTGGCTGATCAGTGTACATCTCTACTGAAGGCAACATAGACATGTAGCTAAACAGATTTAATTAAGCCCCTGTTTATATATACATAGCTGCTCCAGGAGGGGCACAAGCAGCTGAACTCATACAGTGATGAGGAACTATCATGTTTAACTGCAAATCAGACCATCAAAGCAGACACAGACAACCATTAAAGGTTTACAAAGTTTATTTAACAGGTTGCTTTGGGTAGGTGAGTGGACTGGAATAGCAGAATCTTTATTGGAGGTGAACTTGAGTCTCTGAAGGAGAGAGAGAGACCGGTTGTGAGGTGAGCACCTACCCACTGCGCCACTGCCACCCCAGAATAGCAACAACAGCCAAAAGTGTGCCAGTCAGTCTCAGTGAGTTATTAGAGGTGAGAAGAGATTCTTACTTGTTATTTCCTTGAACAGGGTTTGAGGTGGGACTGGTACTGGAAACCTTAGGAGAAGCGAGAGGGTCAGTGGAGAGTGGGCGGGCATGTGAGATGCAGGTGAGTCCTTCTGTCTTTAACAGGTTAATTTAACTGTAAAGATCAAGGATGTTTCACAGGTGGTGTCCACAGAACTCCTCAAAGAAATCATGGGTCAAGAAACAGGAATGGAGTTTCAGGTGTCAAACAGGTTTCTAGAGAACAGATAGATAAGTACAGGTACTGGCTGGAAATCACTAGTGTTCTAGACCAACAAGGTAGGCCTGGTTACCACAGTGGCATTGGCGATCTTGTGGAGAACAACTGCACCAGCTGAACCATGAGCTAATTTGGTAATGGGCAACAGGTGTGTGGACAAAGCCTGGGAGGAAGAGACTCCACCTGCAGGCGGGCAGAGAGAGAGAGAGAAGCACCAGCCCACAATCCACCTGAGAGTTAAGGAGACAGAAGAGGAAGGGGGAGAGGGGGAGAGAGAGACAGAGAGAGAGAGAGGCAGGGGGAGGGGGATGTTCAGAATACTTCACAGCTGCTAACGCTTCATACATGCATGACACTCATTGTTTATTTATTCTTTACTATGGTACTGGGAAATCTAGAAATAAAGTACAGTTACTGTATGTTAAACAAGTATGTTTGTGGTACTGCAAGGGTTCAGAAACAGACACATTTACATTTGTGAAATAGCTACAAAAATTACCTCGATTTTTGCGTAGACGCACTTCACACCCCAAACTTACCAGAGCCGCACAGTGAGGCGTAATCAGAGCAGGCAGTGTGATATACAGCTGTTGCATGCTAAGAGTTCTGCCTCAGCAATAAATATTCTTCAAGATAAACATTTCAAGTTGCTCAGAAACACAGCTTGCTTTGCTCTGCAGGCTGCAGCATCAAAAGTTAACACTGTGAATGCTGACTATGCAGTCTCCTTACTTACCAAATGTTGGCCTATATGGAAAACACTTCCACATACATTATACACTTCTCACAATAAGTTGCAGACTAATCAGAATATAATCTGTATACTTTCTATGGTGGAAAAAAAATAATTAAAATTGAACATAACACCCACTGCAATATATTTAATCCCTGGCTGCAACAGTGTCGATGTCCTTCTGCAGCCTGACTCGACAGCTCTTTCTGCAAATATACAGAATCTAATTATCATGTATGATCTATTGCATACACAAAGTTTTTCATTTTCTCCAGTTTCTTTGTTTCTCATATAGATACACCCTGTTCTCTACCCTATTTACTTTCTGTATTTTGTGCCCCATATAGTACCAATCTGTTGCTTGTGACAGTCGTGATTTGTGGAGCGTCTCTGGACGAGTAGCCAAGCTGGATCTGGGTTTAAGAGACTGCACATGCGGCAGAACAGCATTCTAGCCATTCCTTCTCACAGATAAATTGAAGACATTCCATAATTCAAAAACCTTTACAGAGAGCACACAAAAACCTAATTTATTAAAGTAAAGTCTGGCTTTGGTGGAAGACTGTATGATTAAAGAGTCTGGAGATAATCTTTCGTGTAGCTTTACAACAACAACACATGCACTTTGGTGTCTATTAAAGCACTCAAAGCTTTGTTACTAAGTTCAGTTGTATTGACTGTGGTGCAGCTGATGCAGCTACAAGCAAATTTGTTTTGTTTGAATGTAGTTTTCATTCAGACTTAAAGAAAATCTTGTGCCGCAGTTTGGGGAGACTGTAAGGGCATTTCTTTGTTACTTATGAATGCATATGAGAGTTCTTCAATAGGGTATAAAAAGAACAACAGGGAATGGGGATAAAATCTACACAAAAGCATGAAAAGCCACACAGTTTGTGTACCCCCACGGTTTGTTTGCAGGGATTGTCGTGTAAGGAAAGCCTCCCAATTCTCTTAATGTTTAAGTTGGCCCTGGGAAGATATGAAGCTTGGATTTCCCTTTGCTTTGATTCTCATTAAAAGGGGATTTAGAAAGAGACAGTCACTGATCTTGAGACAGCAACAGCATGACCTCACTGTCACTTAGCTACTAGATGAGAAATAAATCTGGACTTCACACCCAAGTGAGACTGAACACATCCTCTTAAGCCAAACCTCAGGAGGATATTTTCAGTCACAGTCACATTTGTCCAGCTTAGAGATGTTTTGTTTTGATAGATCTCAGTAAAATATGGTGGAATGTGATGGGCATGCTTCACTTTTTTCCTTCACATTCAAAAAATTATTTTGGCACGTGTCTTATGGACGTCTCTTATTTTAAACAAAACAGATTAAATGTGTCAGGTTTTGTCATTTGTGAAGCCTTTGTCAGAGGTACTGCATGTGCTCTCTGACTACTCAAATTTGTTTGACTAATCGTATGTCACCTCACCCTGAACCGAACTACTCATACTGAACTGAGCTAACACTTCAATTTTAAACAAAACAAAAATGACAAATTAATTTTGCTGTCAAGAAACATAAAGTGCTTGGAAACTGTGTCAACAGCATGCCATTTATATCTAAAGGTTTGGACCAACTTGACCGGAGGGTAACAGGGTCCACAGTGTTGCACAAACAAATGACATAAGATGACATTCAAAGACAGATCCAAAATTGCCCAATATTTATTCATGATGTTAAAGATATACAGGCCATATGCTACATGTAATGAATATCCTGTGAGGTATTTTGTTTACTCTGAAGAATATAAATGGTCAGAGCAGCCGACATGCAGTTGCCAAGAAGGCTTTACTTAGAAGATCTTTTGGTTTTTCAGACATGTGCAACACATATCTGCCCCCTCAAGTCTGTTTAAATCAAATTGAATATAAAAAGCAAACATATGTCTCCATGTTTTAGATGCTCTCACAAAAACCTGAATCTGGATGAGGTAATTTGATGACAGATGGAGGCAGTGGCTCAACATCTGCAGCAGGAGTCATTTTTTATGTCAGATTTGAGGATTACCTAAATCTGGATTTTAGTTTCTGACTTTTGTTTATTGATGAAACTAAGCTGAAACCATCTTTCAATCTAAAAGACATGCATGTCACGTTAAATGGCTATGCTAAAATTGGCAGTATTGGTGTGTGAGCATGACTGACTGTCTGCATTAGCCCTGTGATAGACTGGTGACCTGTCCAGGGTGCACGCCGCCTCTTGTTCTATGCCAGCTGGGATAGGCTTCACCCCACCATAATCCTGGATTACACAAATGGTTAAGATGCATGAAAGAAAAAACCAAGACTGTGAATACCAAATAGAGTAAATCAGTTTAAAGATAAACCTTCAAATAAAATCATCACTAAATAGGTCACATATTCTATTGATTAACAAACAAACCAAAAAACCCAAAACAAAACTGTAATAAAACTTATTATTACATTATTATGTTATAACATAACAACAGTAGACATCCAATATCATTTCTATTACTCTGAGAAACCAGTGCTATTTTCTGAATTTTGCAACAACACAATGTCTTGTGAGTTTAAAAAGTAATTTATGGACTAGCATACAGCCACCTTTTTTAAAAAAATACAATGTATGTTAAAAAATAATCCAAGGAAAACATTAGAATGAAAACTGATCTCAAGCTTCAAAGAAATCCTCTGTCCTGTTCTTCCTCCCACCTGCCTCCCTTATCTCTTCCATCCGACCCACTAGGCACTCTCCCTCGCTTCTCTTAATTTCTTAAATGCATTCCCACACCTTTCTTTAACATCCCGCTCTGAGTCCCAACAATGTCCCTGACAAGAGCATGCTGCATGTTTCAGTGGCTACTATAGTGGCTTCATATAAAGTTTCACAGCACTTGGCTTTTTATTATAGATCCCGCAAGTGGCAGATATGGGTGCCAGCTTTTTCTCACATTATTTATACTTTTCTCAGCCTCTCCCCTTTGTGTTTTTCATCCTTCCCAGACGTGGGAGTGATAGAAGGCCTTTATTTTCATAAAAAACTCAGTCTGGTTCTCCTGAATCAACTGGACTTGACGTACAATCATCTAAGACTAAGTACAGCACAAAGAGAATCATAATTCTATCAGTGAGACGGACAGAAGTGGGTTCACCCTGAGAAATTTGGGTTGCTGGATTTGTTCATGAAGTATGAATCACACAAAAAGTAGAAGTTAAGACTGTGTCCATCTCATAGCTGCAATAGTTTAAAAAATACACCAAACAATTGATAGCTTAACGGGGGAATTGTATAGGAAGCTATTAGTTTAAGCTTTTGGCTACTTGCCACACTTGCTGTGGCACTGCATCTTCTGTTCCTCTGAGGTAAGCAGACAAAGGCAGAAGCCGGAGAACTTCAGATTATAGATCGGGTGGCTGTAGCTCAAGAGATAGAGTAGATCATCTACTAATAGGAAAATTGGTGGTTCAATCCCCGACGGTTTCAGTCTGCCTGCCAAAGTATCCTTAGGCAAGATACTGAACCCCAAATTTCTCTATGATAGGTTCACTGGAGTGTGAATGTTAGACAGAAAACAATTAGGTGTAGAAAAAAGTGCTTGTATGAATGGGTGAGCATTCTTTGAGTGCTGAAGTAGAAAAGTGCTACATAAGAACCAGTCCATTTATCATTCCACCAAATCAATCAAGGTATCAGAGATTTCTTATTTGGACCCAAATAGGAGAATCTGACTTGTGAGGAAAAAAAAAAAAATTTTTTTAAACAAAAAGTATGAACAAAAGAAGCTGGACAAAACTGAAAGGACAATCCAGTAAATCAAATATAGGGGGCAGGGGCACGCTTAACCGAAACTGAAGAAAACAACATTTTAACACACTTATGGGTGACTGGCACACACCCACACAGGTGGAAATAGTTAGGCTGGGCAATAAAAGGAACAAAGACAGGAAGTAGATATACAAGGTGAGCAACTCTTCTGTAAGACTAGACAATGATATCGGTCAGAGTCTACTTTTTTTTTCACCAGAAACAGGAGCCTCCGGACAATATTTATATAAAGACTGACCCGAAAAAAAAAATTATTTTTTCAGAGTTACACACCACAATATGAATATCTTATTAAAGAAATACACTGAGAAACTTGAAAACCACCCGCTCTCACACAGAGTTTACTCCATTCCAATGCAAATGACAGGGATTGTGTAATTATAGTTGTGTTAATATGACATAATGTTTGATAGATCCACAGATGTGCCGAGGTTTTCTGCAGACTGCCTTGATGAAGCCAAGGAGTTAGACCATGTCGTTAATGAACATGAGCTCATCCCCACATTCAGACTTATGACTCAAACTTGCCACAAAGTTTGATTCATGTGCATTCAAGAGTGAATATTTCATGCTAGACTTCCAATTCAGTTCAGCACATTAAATTAAGATTTGCAGTGTGGAACTCTATTATCCTACTTGGAATAAAATGTATGAGACTCGCAGAAAGATAAAGGAAAAATGGAACTAATTAACTAAAAGAGCTTTCTTATTTGCATTATGATAAAACAATCATAAAGTCATTTTTTAACCTTGTATGTTACCTGAAATGACTAAAGGAGTCTTTGAGTGAAACAATAAGGATCACCAGGTTTTCCAGCTATCACTGCTTTGCCATTGTGGGCCCTGCCCTGAGGAGCTGGCAGCCGCCCAAAAGAATTTCATTAATATTGATTAGTTTCAGGGCAGAGGTTCAGAGTTACCTCATCTAAATGTCATTTAGAGGTCATCCCACACAGACAAGAAAAATATCTTGAAGGAAGCCCAACACTCAAAAATTCATTTGAATGTTCTTTGGTGAAAGGCTGCAATGAATGCGCAATGGATACAATGACACAGGGCTCATGTGGCACTCTTCTCAGAACTATTATAGATGTGAAATGAGATAAGAAAGATTACAAAAGGTTAGGCGTGGGTATAAGAAGCTCACAAGTAATGGATCAGTAGAACCTTTAACCAATCTCTCAGGAAACATATTTGCTGCATGAAAAAACAAAAAAACAAACCCAGTAAAACAGTATATGAATATTCCTTCAAAAATACAGGTGTAGTAAAGTGGACTGTACAGTTCCCACTATAATGCCTACCATGAAAGTGGTACAAAGTTTTAGTGTAGTTATATCCTTGGTTATAAATGTACTGCGTATGAATGGGAAGAGAATCTGCCGTCCAGGTGCATTGACTCACTCTGCTGACTGATTGATGCCCTAAAGAAGAAGAGCAGAAACTCTCAGCATATTGCTGTCTTTTCTTTTCAAGTCATACTCACTTCAAAAGGTGATTTAAACATAAAGTACAGCTTTACATTACCAGAGGGAAGATTTATTCATGGAGCTTCTTGAACTAACTCCAGTCATTGAATAAAGTGGTATCCATTAAAGTACGCAGAGGGGCAGCACATTCATGTAAAGAATATATTGTAGCTCTACAGAAGCCTTTTCAAATGCATCCAAACTGCTTCAAGATTGGTATTCAGTCTGCAAGGCCTCTGTTCACCTGCTGGTGTTTGGGTGCACCTCTCCCCAGTTGGACTATGAATTTCTCAAGTGGATAAATTTTGCTCTTTGTCGGCAGGGTCTTCTTCCACATGAGCATACTGCATCTGTTACCACTCTATGTCTTGCTCGTGTCTGAAACAGAAGGATGTTAAATTGTGTGTCTGAAATTTTCCTTTTAATTATATTAAAATGAATTAACATATTAAGCTGTGCAAACACAAGAGTCACAGGAGTCCATCAATCCATCCATTTTCTTAGATGCTCAACCAATTCAGGTTTGTGGGGTTTGGTCTGGAGCCCAGAGTCCAACATTTTTTCCAATTATTTTTCATGTGGGTACAGCTAACACCCAAAATGGATGTGACCATCTGCAGCTGTCAGAGAAAAAAAATAAATAAAAAACATAAAAAAGTAGCAATTTCAAGACCATGCTGTTTACTAAAAGCCAACATTAGTCCCATTACTGGGAATTATACCCTAATTGTTATACCGCCACATTTGTCATCCACAATTATCATGTCAAGCTTTGCCTCAAGTCATCTTATATAACCAAAAACAATCAGCAAAACAACATGACAACCATAAAAGGAATAAAAATGCTACGAATAGCCTCCTCCCCCAAAAATTATGTTGTGTTTTTGAAGCACACACTAAGAAGTTTGGTTTGCACTGTTATACAGAGAGCGTGCTAAAATTAGACAACAAAGTATGAAAATGTAACGCTGTGGCTCTTAGACACAACATAGCAGTGCGCGGATGTAAGAGATCAACTCTGCCCAGCTCAGATATGCAGTTAATTGCAAGCACATGCATTGCTATTCAACAACCCCACCAACATGCATTGGAGGGGTCTTAAGGAAAATAACCACGTTAGATCACAAAAACGCTTAAGTTTATTACTTGACTGCAGTTAACCACTTATCTTGACCAGAATACAAATCATCCCACAGCTCAATTTTGCATCAAATAAAGTACCTCCAGGGTAAGTGGATCGGTCTCAGGTTACCTTACCATCCATACATTATTATAGTAGAAGTCTTTCTGAAAGTGCTGTAACTAAGTTTAAGGATATAATTCCTTCATTATTATGCTCTTCAGTGCTATGTGCCAACACAGTGCAGAGCAGTTACCTAAACTCTGCTCCCAGTGAGGTAGATTATTTCGTCAGTAGTTTTAAATCCTCACTGCGTACGACTTTGGATACTGTGGCTCCTCTGAAAAGGAAAGCCTCAAATCAGAAGTGCCTGACTCCGTAGTATAATTCACAAACACGCACCTTAAAGCAGATAACCCGTAAACTGGAGAGGGAATGGCATCTCACTAAATTAGAAGACGCTCATTAAGCCTGGAAAAAGTGTTTGTTGCTCTATAAAAAAGCCCTCCGTAAAGCTAGGACATCTTACTATTCATCATTAATCATCATCACTGCAGTGGTTTGAATCATATTTATCTAATAGACTCCAATTTGTTCATATAAATGGGGAGTCTTCTTCACACACTAAGGTTAATTATGGAGTTCCACAGGGTTCTGTGCTAGGACCAATTTTATTTACATTATACATGCTTCCCTTAGGCAGTATTATTAGAAAGCATTGCATCAATTTTCATTGTTATGCAGATGATACCCAGCTTTATCTATCAGTGAAGTCAGATAATACACATCAATTAGTTAAACTGCAGGAATGTCTTAAAGACACAAAGGCCTGGATGACCTCTAATTTCCTGCTCCTAAATTCATATAAAACTGAAGTTCTTGTACTCGGCCCCACAAAAAATAGAAACATAGTGTTAAACCAGATACTTACTCTGGATGGCATTACTTCGGCCTCCAGTAACACTGTGAGAAATCTTGGAATCATTTTTGACCAGGATATGTCCTTCAATGCACATATTAAACAAATATGTAGGACCGCTTTTTTGCATTTGCACAATATTTCTAAAATTAGAAACATCCTTTCTCAGACTGATGCTGAAAAGCTAATTCATGCATTTATTACTTCTAGCCTAGACTACTGTAATTCATTATTATCAGGCTGTCCTAAAAGCTCCCTGAAAACCCTTCAGCTGATTCAAAATGCTGCAGCTAGAGTACTGACAGGGACAAGAAAGAGAGAGCGTATTTCTCCCATATTGGCTTCTCTTCATTGGCTCCCTGTTAAATCTAGAGTAGAATTTAAAATACTTCTCCTCACATACAAGATCTTGAATAATCAGGCCCCATCTCATCTCAAAGACCTTATAGTACCATATCACCCAAATAGAGCACTTTGCTCTCAGACTGCTGGCTTACTTGTAGTTCCTAGGATACTTAAGAGTAGAATGGGAGGCAGAGCCTTCAGCTTTCAGGCCCCACTTCTGTGGAACCAGCTCCCAGTTTGGATTCGGGAGACAGACACCCTCTCTATTTTTAAGATTAGGCTTAAAACTTTCCTTTATGATAAAGCTTATAGTTAGGGCTGGATCAGATGACCCTGAACCACCCCTTAGTTATGCGGCTATAGGCCTAGGCTGCTGGGGGGTTCCCATAATGCACTGCTTCTTTTCATTCACCTTATTTACTTTGTTTATACCTCACTCTGTATTTAATCACTAATTATTATTAATCTCTGCCTCTCTTCCACAGCACGCCTTTTGTCCTGTCTCTCTCCCCTCAGCCCCAACTTGTCGTGGCGGATGACTCCCCCTCCCTGAGCCTGGTTCTGCCGGAGGTTTCTTCCTGTTAAAAGGGAGTTTTTCCTTCCCACTGTCACCAAGTGCTTGCTCATAGGGGGTTGTTTTGACTGTTGGGCTTTCTCTGTATTATTGTAGGGTCTTTACCCACATTACAAAGTGCCTTGAGGTGACTGTTTGTTGTGATTTGGCGCTATAAAATTGAATTGAATTGAATAC